>OMNW01016764.1:4866-32830 GCA_900303245.1 Selene dorsalis
CTATCTTTGTATATATATATATATATATTTTTTTTTTCTTTTTCTTTTTTTTAAAGTGTGTAAACGAGAAACTGTTTTCCCCGCTTCACTCCCTCTCATCTGGTCCCTGGTGAAAACAGTGCATAAACAGTCTAGTGTGAAGGGGAGAGAGAATCAGACAGAGGGACAGACTGACACTGACATGAAACGGTCAGACAGGTAAACACACAGTGGGCTGTGGGACTTACGTGCACACTGCTCCAGCTCGATGCTGTTGCTCATGTGGATGTTGTCGATTCGAATGTGGCCTCTGGTCGGGTGATCAAAAAATCCTTCAAACACCACCTAGATGAAAGGAGAGACATGTAGGTAGGAATAAATAAGCTTCTGTTTTTAAAACACAGAGCAGCTGAAAAAGAGTTGTGGTGTATTAAAGACAAAATTAAAGAAAGTCTAAAGAATTTACCTGATACTCTTTGGGGCTCTGGGGCAGAATGGTGCGACCCTCCCTCCAGTGGGCCCCCTGGTCTCCTTTAAGCGTCCATAGCAGAGTCTCCTCCTGGTCACTGTCCTTCAGCAGCACCCTCAGGCTCCCCTGTGCCTCCCCCTGGAGTTGGTAGTAGAAGACGAGGCAGAGCGGGCCTCGCTCTGGCCCCACCTCAGGACTCAGCAGCCGGGCTCGCTTGCGCTGGGTGTGACCGCCTGCATCTAGGTGGAGGTAGTTCCCTGAGAAATCTGGCAAAAAGAGAGGAGACGGAGAAGTGGCGTTAGATCATTGCATTGTTATTGATTAAGATCAAGATCACATAGTGGCTTTTAAGCTGATACATTACTTGTCCTTTCAGCGTGGGCAGGTAAACATAAAACACATATTTAATGCATTCCATTTTAATGAAGTCTATCATTTGAGCCTGTGCCGCTGTAGAAAAGAGACTCAGCGCTCGCCACTGGAACAAGCTCAGCATACAGTACGATGTAGTAATGCAGTGGGATGTGGGTGTTCAGAGTCTAAGGCATTACCTCAGTCATTCTGTGGCATGAGGCTTAACCGCAAATGAGACTGCCATTTTATCATGGCTGCTAATGGCTAGGGATACACAAAGGTATACGCACACACACTTTCACACACAAATGTGTGAAACAGCCCTAATCACTCTGAATGCTGAAGCCTCGTTCTGTTGCTGTCATACAGGCACAATGCTTGCATGTGTGCAGTGAATCTCATTGTGCCTGGATGTGCTTCCTCTACACACTCTCACTTTATCATTATTCTTTTATCTTATCCACCTCTATTATTGTTCCCGGACCAAAGAATAGATCGAAAGATGGGCAAAGTGCAAAGGAGGTAAACAAAAACAAAAAAAGGGGGGGAGCGAGTAAAAGAGTGAGCAAACATGCCAAATGTATGACGGAGAGAGAGAGAAAGCGAGGGGGCAGCACTGTAGTATTTTCACCACCCTGAACAGGACCATAATCATTAGCTTGCTGCTGTGTTTGGCTGTTTGTCTAGTTTGTCTATTACAGCCAGAGAGTTAAAGCTTCGCTGGAGCTGCAAATAGTCTTTTTATCGACAGACAGACACTGTGTGTGACACCTCATAAGGAGAGAGAGAGGGAAACAGGGAAGAAATGGAGAAGAGACGAGACCAAAGAAAAACAAAGTAAACAGAGTCTAGATTAATAACCAACAAAAACCATATCCATCTATCCATCTATCCATCTATCTGTTCCCTCCATCAGTTAACATGGGGAAAAAAACCTTCACATCACATCATTTAATGAATAATGGATTTGGGTTGAGGTAACTTTGTTTCTTTACTTGGAGGCAGTGCAAACGGGGACCTAAATTACCGTTGCTCATTAAGTACAGTTAGAGAAAGTTGCAGTGTTTTTCTGTCTCTCTGTGTTTGATCTTGGCGAACGTACAAAGGGAGGGAATTAATTAACAACTCTCCATGGGAGGGATAGGCAGGGATGTCGAATTGGCTCTGAGGGAGGGAGGGAAATGTGTACGTCTGTGTGTGTTAGTGTGTGTGTTTGTAGGTATCTTTGTTTATGTATATATGTGTGTTTGTGCACGCGAGTTCATCCGCCATCATCTGTACAGTTTCTTCGTGCGTGTGTGTGAATTCCTCCCAAACTTAAGAGGTAAACTGAGGTGAGAGGCACAGGTGAAATAAGTACTTTAAGTACTTTAATGTGTATCATATTGAGTGATATTCCTAAATCTTACGCAGCATAAAAAGTAGTGTATATAGGGTCAATTGAAATAAAAACATATTTGCAACGACAAGACTTGTGACGTCCTGTGAGTGGACTCAAACACTATAGTTAAAATCAGGGAGAGATCATAACCAACCATATGTTTAAAAGTGCTTTCAGTTACCAAACTTTGACAATAAACACACAAGTCATGTTTCAGTTGCTTTGAGTAGATATTGAAGATGCATTTTGGTAGAGCCATATTTTGGAGATACTATATGTGGATGAATGATGAATGAACATCTTGCAATCTCTCAGATTCATTTCTGTAATATTGAATTCAATAAACCAGGCTAGATGTTTGGTGAGTGAAACAATGAAAATATCTGTACTCACACATCCACGTTGACATGGTTACCAAATGACCATGAATGACATGTTTGTCAGATCCCACAATAAGCAAGAAAATGTTATAGTAGCTAAACTTTTGAATTCACGTTAAAATCACACTCTCCATTCTTGTTCTCATGGGCCAGTTTGGGTTCACTCCACAAAGATGGCGCTGAGAAGTGATCAGACAAACCTTTTCTGGCAGCATTGGTGTGGTGAATACCAGCCAAACACAATAAACCAATCAGGCAAAAGTACCGGGGTGCATTTAATCCGACCAGCTGTCAGAGATAATGCAGTTTACATGATTTATATATAAACTTTTGCAGTTCTCTTTGCCACATTTCTCTACAAATGACTGGCAAAACTGGCTTTGATTCGGTATGAAAATCAGCAAAATGATTCCTAAATATGATCACTGTGATGTCTGATTGGTTTACATCTTGTACCTCATATTACATGAAAACTGCTAAAAGCTATATCATCAGCTTTTATTAAACTGATATTATGCTGCTCATTTTAGTGTCTTTTTTTATCATCTTTCAGTCCCTCCTCATTCCTCACTTTTTCTCCTTATCAATAACTGAATGCCTGCCAAGAAGTGCCAAGAGTTTTCTTCGATGGAAAACCTCCACAGGGTAAAGGATTTGAGTCTTGCCCGATCTGAGATCTAAAGAATAACTTATGAGATGTGTTTGGGTCGGATTTTCTCTTTTAAAACCCTAAAAGGGCCTTTTCAGTAACGAGAGCTGGGGATTTGATTTGCATTTGGAGACAGCTTCCAGACAGGGTGCCGCACTAATGTTGCTGTAAAACAAGACTTAATGTCATGTTGCTGTCTAACACTGAGACAGGGACTCTGCTAAGTCAATTACACACACTGAAAAACATGCAGACCCACACTCATACACAGTCGTGCAGCACACGAATGTGGTTGCGGGCGCACATACACACACATCACACACTCATGCGGCAGTGTGATGTAGAGTCTTGCCTTATGTCACAGCCCTGTCTGTTTATGAAGGAGCTGCTCAGTCAACCATAAACTGGAAGGCTTCAATAGATACAGAAAAAACCTTGGTGGATGGCAAGGTCAGGTGTGTGTGTGATGTGTGTGTGTGTGCTCGCCTTATGGATGTGTAAGTACAGTGCAGAAAGTATGCCTGTGCGTATGAAAGAGAGAGGGGCGTGAAGAGTAAGGTGAGTCATTGACTGTGTGTGTGTGTGTGTAATGGATAAAACAGTCTCGGTTATCCTCCTGCTGTCTTATTAAAGATGGACAGATGTGGGAAAAAGGCACCAGAGGAAACGGGGGAGAGGTCAGTGAGGAGAGAAAGAGGTGATTACGGTGATGGAGGGAAAGGGTGGAGATAGAAAGAGAGAAATCATATACTGTAATGTGAGATGGATGTGAAAAAAGAGAGGGATAAAAAGTATGGTAAACCTTTACCACACTCTCTCAACAAGGAGAAGTGGGTGATGTTAGAGGTAAATAAAAATGAAAGATGAAATAAAGGGAAGGAAGACAGAGAAGGAGGCTGGAGTAAGGTGATTATGGAAGACAAAATGAACTGCAGAGAAGTGAAACTCGAAGAAGACACTGAAAAGTTGTAGATAAAAAAAGGACACTGATTAAGAGGACCAAAAAGGGAAAAAAACAGAGAGATGAGACAATAAAGTAACAAACTAGGTTAGTGAAAGTGCAACTCTTAAACCTCATATTTGAAAAAAACAAGGAGAAAAAACCCCAATTAATTCTTCGTACACACTTTTAGCAGATCAGAGTGAAATCCTTGCATCATAGTTGCTGTCAGTGGTTCCTCCCAGCACTGGGATCTGTAATATTCCACCACAGGACAACTGCTTTGCTCCTAATTAGCTCGAGAAGGCTTTGTGCTGAGGGAGGTCAAACATCTCAACATGACGATGCTTTCTTTTCTGTGTTTGAAAAATGAGAAATGTCTTGAAATGAAGAAAACTTACGAATGACGAGAGATGACTTTTGTTTTTTTTGTTTTGGTTCTAATGGGCACACGCACACACAGAATTTGGAAAATATGCATGTTTAATTAGAAGAGGAGACCTGCCCAGAGAACCCAGCATGGATTCTCACCGTGCGAAGATAAGAAGTGTTGGAGATGATCAAACGTAAGGTTGGTAAATTAGACGCAGAGTTTGGATAGGGAGGTTTGTACATGCGTGTCTGCAGAAGAACAAATTATCCTGTTTAAAGCTTGTTGGTAAGATGGCTTCTACAACAAAAAACGTGCTTGTGTCATTGTTGAAACATTCTTTGGAATCAGTCATCAAAAAATGAAACGGGAGTGAGGGAGTTGGTAGCAAGTTGGTAAAATACACAGTTCGATGCTCGTAGTAATAACGCGTTCAGTACAGGAGCAGACTACTGACTGACTGACACAAAACAGAGATTTTGTCACTCCCTCACTGTTACTCCAGCGAGGGAGTAACATTGTGAAGCATGATGTGTGTGACTGTACGCTGATGTATTTGCTCATGTAATTCTAATACCAGGTAATCGCCACCAAGTCAGTACTCACTCTCCAATCCCAGAGTCAGATCCTGCCTTGTCTCGTGTGTGCCGTGTCCAGTGGAGCTGCTGCTGGCCGTGTGCAGGGACCAGCTCACACCTGACTGGGGATCGGCCGACCAGCCGCACAAGCTCTGCTCAAAGTCACACACAGCTGACAGGGACGGGGTCGTGGCTGCAGCACGAGAGAGAAAGACAGAGACTGTGAATGAACACATTTGATTGAGCATGCATATTCACTTATAGTAAACACAATAGACAATCAAGGCACCTGCTTTGAGAGAGCTTTTAGCACCATGTCAAATCTAAAACCTTTGTCTGCTTCTTATCATCCTTTCATGAGACTCGATGCCATAATCGCTGGCTCCCCTTTATTTTGATATCGTTTTTAGAGGGATGCCCATTGTGTTTAGATGTTTTGGCAATAGTGTTCATGTAAAATGACATCTCAATAAATCATGCTGAATACAAATAGAGTAAAAGAGTGATTATGTGGTGAGAGAACAGGCTAGACAGAGGAATCAGTGGAGAGGATAAAAGAAAGCACGCACTGCAGCAAACAGGATGCAATGAACGAATAAACATGTATCATAGAAAGTAGGATATTATTAAACACATCTCGTGTTCCTGATGTTTCAAGTCACTGAATTCAGTGACGAAGCAACACAGACAAACAGCGTTTTACTATGAATAAACTCCAGTGAGGCTAATTGTTGACCTATGGCTGAGAAATGACATTCCCAATATGTGTGTACATGTGTGTGTGTGTGTGAGGAGGCAAGATCCCCTGGCTGTGAGAGCTTATTTTCACTCAAACAGAGCTTCCTGTGGGACCACTGAAGCTAACAGACTTCAAAGCCCAGAGGCCCAGTGGTGCATGATGACATCATGAGTTTGACCTTAAGAGTGTGAGTGGTGACTGTGTGGTGGATGAGAGACAGGACAAAAATAAATGCATGTGTGCCTGCAAGAAATCTGCATGAGAGAGTGTGGAGACACTGTGCGTGACAGCGCTTCAATTAAGTGTGTGTGAGTGTGTGTGTGTGTGTGTATATGTACCTGGTCTCATGGCAGCAGTTGTCTGTTCCACTCTGGGCACGGTGGGGGTCACTGTGTCAGGTACAGTAGTGGTTTCTATCAACAGGGAAAAAATGGGTTAGATTAGAATAGAACACTGACTTGGCAGAACACAGTAGAACATTACATCACAACGACTCTATCTTTAGTGCAAGCATTAGCATGAGCTAATCTTATTTAATCATGTTTAATTTCCAGCACAAAGTGTCTAACAAGTGGAGACAACAGTTGACTCCCACTGAACAAATGTGAGCTCTGCTCTTTACATTTGCACGGTTTGTTCTACAACAGCTTCAGTGCACAGAGGAGAAAGAGCGGTGTTTTCTCACTGCAGCTGTGACGTTTGGCCAAAGCATTACCTAAAACTAATGATGTTTGTACACACTTCACTGTTGTTCTCCAGGACTGTGTTAAGGCTGAAGTTTGTCATCATCCAGGCAGTGACAGAGCGAGCTGAGGCTGTGTGCTGCCGTTCAGCTGAAGACTGCGCCTCACCACTCATTCTATCCACTGCAGGTTGGCACAAACGCACACACAAACACACGCTTGTGCCTCTACACACACACACACACACAAACTGCACTATGATGATAGATGCTGCACTCAAACTGACCTTGGTGCACAGCAGCATGCAACCAGTGTATGATAGATCAAACAGATGTACACACACACACACACGCACACACACACACACACACGTCAGCAGTGGAGTATGTCAGTATAACCCTAAGACCTTCTGGTCTTAATAAGCAGTTTTCTACAGTTGGTTAAGATTCTTTAAACGTCACTGAATGTTTTAGCAGCTTTTTCTTTCTCTTTCATACTCTAACTCTCTCTCTCACACACACACACACACACACACACACACTGGTGTACATAAGTGGTACTTGGTGCAAGTGTGTGTCTATTTATTGACGTAAGGGAACAGAAGATTGGTTTGCATGGCACAAGGCGAACACCACAAACCTCTCACCAAATTATTCTCAGAAGCTCTCCTTTTTTACCTCTTTCTCTCTCTCTCTGTCTCTCTCTCTCATTTTATGGTCCATCTCTTTTTTCCTCTCCCTCCTTCATCCCTATGTCTGCTCTGCAAATCCCCCCCATCTTTCTATCTTCTCCCTGCATTTGTCACAATAAATCTGACCGGTTTCAGTTCTGCTTTGCAAAACCACAATCAACACCACAAGACGCTCTCTCTCTCTCACAAACTCACACAGACACACACACACACACACACACACACACACACACACACACACACACACAGGGTAAAGCTCTTCTTTTCTCTGCCTCTCCGTCATAGAAGTGAAACCCTATCTAGTGTTGTTTCTGTTTTACCACAACCGCAATTTTCTTCTCCATAACTCTTTCTCTCGTTCTCTTTCTGTCATCTCTCCCTCAGGCATATTTAGATTTCCACTCGCGCTTTGCTCTTGTTTGCCTGCAGCTCTTTCTCTCCCTTTGTTAAGACTGTGTTGCTTTCTTGTGCTCTTTTCCTACAATCCTTTGCTCTCCTCTCAACCTCTCGGGCTTCTCTCCGTGCCTTTACTCTGTCTGGTGTTATTTAATGTCCGTCCTAACCACCAGCCCAGTAAATCTGAGACCACCATTGATTTACTGCTTGTTTGGTTGTTCTAGATGTTTCCATAACTCGCTTGGTGGTCGCCCTATCACTTTCTGTATGTGTGCACCATATTTAGTGTGAACTCTTAACCTTTGGTAGCCTTTGCTACTAGCTGTAAGTTCATGTCAGTGCCTGGGCCCATCTATCCCACCAGTGTGTATTGTGTGTGTGCATAACTTTATTGAGTTGTTTACACAGTCTGCTCACAGTGAAAGTATGCAGGATTATTATATAAGCCCAAACAGACAGAGGGAGAGAGCATTGCTGTCCTAATGCATCCCCTTGCACACACACACACACACATGCACACACACACAAAATTAGATATTAACATTGGATAAGTAGTTCCCAGCTGCTGACATTAAGCTGTTTTAATTTGGTGCCCTTTACCACTGTAATTAGCCCCCCATATGGAAAGGAGAGAGGGAGGAATGGAGATGAGAGAGAGAGGGAGTGAGAGATGAAGCAGGGAGCATAGCCCTTTCCACCTTTCACCACTATTTTCCTAATTCATGACCACACACAGCTCCTGTTGGCCTCCTATGTCTATCTCCATCTCTTCTCCTCTCATCTCAACTGTGCTCTGTCTCTCCTCCCTCTCCTTTTCTTTCTCACTTCCCCATCCTACTCTTTCCATCCATGAGGATCTTCTCTGTTGCAACTGTAGAGGCCGGTTAAACAGTTCACATAAATTACTTCATAATAATTTGTTTATTTTTATTTTACTGTAGTTGTTATATAGTGGAAATTTCAGTATGCATTTGCTGGGGATGTTTCTTTTACATGCTTAATTGTATTAGACTAACAAGACAGACAAGTGCAAGGCAGCAGTGTGTTTAATCACTTTTGTGGAGGACAGCAACATGTTTTAAAAAGCAGGGAATCAAACAAGCATAAAATTCCTAACAGTCTTAACATCTGTATACTGCAAATGTGATGTCCTGGACACCACTGTGTTACAGCAACTTGCCATGATTCTGTCTTTCTCTTCCTTATGCGCACTTATGCAGGCACGCACGCACGCACCCACACACCCACACACACACACACACACACACACACACACACTCACAATCATCTCAAACTGACAAACAGAAGGTGGCCCAAGTGCTCGGTGTAAACCTGCTGACTGAGCAAGGCGAAGTGGAAACAGAGAGACGAAAACTGTTCAATTATGGAAAGAGCTCTGGGTATAAATCTACCTCTGTCATCCTAAATAATGACTCCTGACACAGTATGTGAGTTTGTGTGTATGTGTGTGTCTCAGAAAGAGAGGTAATGTGGCCACTACTCAAATTACTGGTGACACGGTGCATGTGTGTGTGCGTGTGTGTGTGACTTTTACTTAATGACCATGTGATTGACTGACAGACTAAATGGCAGTCAGATGAATGTTATCTTTACTGTAACAGGGACCTCCAAAGATATCTAATGACACAGCATAACTAGTCTGCTGCAGGTATGAGCTTCACTGTAAAATTTCCTCTTAAAAAAGACATTTTTTCAACATATCTTATCAACTGAAAAGTTCCTTGCTGACTTAGCTACAGCATTCCTGAAAATAACAATTAGTACATGTTTGTACATAACTAAAACAGTAGGCCATGCAGGTGAAAGGAAATTTGGAAACTTGTGAGCAAAACTGATTTCAATTCAACTACCAAGAATGGGGCAGTTAAATGTGAAAGTATGACATCAAATGAGAAGCAATGGTGGAAAACACAAGTGTTTTTGGATAAAAAATCATGCCAGTGATCTGAAAGGCAAATCAGAGAACTATACTTTAAAAACCAGAAGTGCAGGTTTGATTTGTATCTGGCTTAAAATGCTAGACTAATTATGACTCCCTCTTCTGAAGATGAGTGGGTGGGAAAATGAGTTCTTTGCAGCAGGAAACTCTTTCCAGACTACACGCTTAATTAGCCCATTGTACAGCGAGCTACCAATAATAGCTGGTTTTATGGTAAGTGCTGCACTGGACCACAAGTTTTAATGTCTAGTAGACGGGAAAGGAGAGTTTCTGTAACCCAGTAAAACATATTGGTGGTATAAGACTAAGCACATGAAGGTGGTTAAAAAGCCACCCATAATAGAGCATGGCTAAAAGGCAGAGCCATGAGCTAAACAGCTGAAACATGATAAGCCAAGATGCTCTTTATGTCAGGAAAAGTACTGACAGTGAATTGCTCATTAGCCCATTGTGCAACAAAGCACCACAAGGTATGTGGTTGTAATTATAGCCTAAAGTGTCAAGCTAAGTGCGACAACAACTGAGATGATAAAAAGAAGCTGCTGGCAATGAATGGCTAACTACATCAGTGAACCATAGTCAGCTACAAAGGAAATGAGTTTAAGCGTGGCAAAAAAAAGAAAAAAGAAAAAAAAAAACATTAAGAAAGTATGCCATTAAATTCTCTGGAGAAGAGTCGCAGCTTCTTAGATCACCGAGCAGTAATCTGTTAACAAGGATATGGTTTTAACATCTCCCATCGTCCAATCAGTCCTTTTTTTGGCGATATTAAATTGCAGGTACTTTGACAGACTGTGCATGAGTTAAACATCTACATATTTTGTGTTTTTCTGTCACTATGTGTGTTTAAACATCAATAAGCACTTGAAAATATAACATACATAATTGTTATCTACTGTTGGTCTATTAGCAACAGAAAAAACACTCAGCTTGTCTTCTCAACCCTCTTTAACACATGAAGGTCTGTGATAGGAGGACTAAACAGTGGACCATGAGCATACAGTAGATTTTTAAAAATAAGAAATCAAAAACCTAACAAGGGGTGGATGGATGGATGAGGAAAGAGAGAAAAAAAACAGCAGCAGGCATACTGGAAAACACTGCAAAAACTTAGTGAGCCAAACCTAAATATTTATATTGGAAGAAGACAAGCTTTTTTTCCCAGACAGACACATTTAAACACACAGGCGCCCACAATGAACCTGTGCCCATTGCTAAGTGCTTCAATGTGCGATATCAAGGAGGGGGACGAGAGTGAAAAGATGAACTTGATTGTCTCCTGTAGTGAAACAAATGTGATTATATATGGTTTAGATTAACTGATGAACTTCTTTGGGTGCATGCTTGATTTTCGGGCCCTGCTGTGTTTGTTGAAGCGTACGGGCAGAACCAGGAGCAGTGCAACCTTGGACTGAACCCAGCAGTGTGACAGATTTATTATGTCACTCGGGCACACCCTGTGCTCATCAGCCACATTGGAGCACACTGCTGGTGTCCAGTGAAAACTATTGAACGGTTCAGCAACCAAGTTTCTCAAAGCAGTTTAGAGGTTAAGAGTGGGGTTGTGGGCGTGGGTCAGGAGGGTGGTTACAGTAGCAGTGGCAGGATACAGGAGTGATTACAAAGACAGGGTGGAGATGGGGTAGGTTCTGCTGAAGCCACAAACATCTGTACACTCACTGTCTGCAGCAGCAGGGTCCGCTCTGTGACTTTATGAAATGAGATGAAGGAATCAGCTGCAGCAGTTTATCTAAGCTGGACTCTTACTTTTTATTAAAGCTAGTTGCTCTGATGCGACCCAGCTCATTGTTTTGTTTTTCACTTAGTTTAAATTACTTTGGATGAAAAAATAATCAAAGAGTAGTTAACCAATAATTATTGATAATGGCTTAATGGTACTGTGTGTCTTCCCGCTGCCTGCTGTTTGAAAAACATTCTAACTACCAAGATAAAACTGGATGTTAAAGTTCTTACAGTAAAATATGTATTCTTTGCATCTAATGAGTGTATTCATTAGTATTTGGCAATCTGGTTGTTGTCATTGTTGGTAAATATGTTTATGTAATCACTGTGATCTCTAGGGGGAGGGAGAAAAGACAGGGGAAGGAGGAGGAGGAGGAGGTGTAGAGGAGAGATATGAGTGGGTGTAACTAAAGACACATCCCACCGATCACATGAAAGGGTCTGGACTGGAGCCACAGCTCACATGTGAAAGCGATCAGAAATGTTGGACACACACACACACACACACACACACACACACACACAAACACACACTTGGCTAGACCTGAATGACTGGCTGGAAACCTGGAACAGCAGAACACCTCTAGAATGTTCTAGAACTCCAAACAAAGTTCCCTCCAGGGTTCTACTGTAACTATGGTTGTATTTGAGTGTGTTTGTGTGTCCAACATCATCAACGTGTGAACGCCAGACACAGGGAATCCATTCATTTCTGCATATTACAATGGTAACTATAAACCTAGTGTTATTTTTAAACTTTATATGACCCAATACGTTTTTCTCACAACATACTTCCTCACATTTATGGAAATCTAGGGATTTGTCACATACAAGCATGTCTTTTCTTGGACTAGCCATTGTTCATTTGGGAGCCCTGGAAGTAGCTGTGGGATTTTAGAGACCCACACTCACACACAGCTAGCCATGATGCCAACCTGTTTGCAATAACCGGTCCGGCTTCAGGCGCCGCAGAGACAAGCTGTCAGCCATGACCGACAGTCTACCTGCTGTAGAGCCCTCACTGGGTTAATCATCGTGGTTATGTTGGAGCACGGCAGTAAGAAGTATTATTTCTGTCAGAATCAGGTTTGCAGTGAGATTTCATGACAAGAGAAGGTGATTTAAAGAGCAGCAGCAGATGAATAGAAAGACTCCAGACACAAATCGGCTTTCTCTCTCTCCTCTTTATCTGTCTATCCTCTCTCTCTCAGTGCCTCTGTGCTCCTCAAGTACCCCACCCACTATAGTTTTCAATGGAGATGAGAAACTAAGCATGTATTTACAAAACTAATAACAAACCCTTGTCGCTGTGCCAAACAGGTGGTGCGTGTGTGTGTGTGTGTGTGTGCATATGCGCCTGCCTGCCTGCCAACAACTAGGTGTGGAGTGAAAGAGATGAGAGCCTAGCAGATGTTCTGATAGCTCAGTCATTTAAAACATGAACAAATCTGGCAGCTTGGCAGCTCTCTGTTCACATCCAATAGGTTACAAGACCTAAATTACATGTTGCCTCCATAGCTAGCGTGAATGATTAGAATGAGTCCTGCAATAATATTCCGGCTTTTGTTTCTGTTTTCGTACCGCAGGTTTGGGACAATAATGAGATGCTAAACTACATTATTGTGTGCCCCTCTAAGAACCCTGGATCCGTAATTTCGGATTTCTTCATTGTAACTGGGTGCTGAGATTGTCTCTCCCATGTGAGGAAATTGTTTTGCAGCCCCGAGGCCAGGTCAGTGTGCTTCATTGTAAAGTATGAAAACAATACAGAGCCAGTAATGGAAAAGCAAAAGCCTGCATGAGTTTGTCAAAGCTGATGTTTGGAGAATTTAAGGTTGCTGACTGACATCACATCATTATGTCTTCGTTTCTATTTTTGAACGACAAATAAGTTAGTGTGAAGCAACTTAGACATATAGTAAATACAATGACACTGTAAGACAAAGATGCCTGATTTCTTATAGTTATGGCAACTGAAAACTAGATGTTAATGTAATTATTTTACGTTAAATGGTCCAGGTTTGTTAGTTATGTCAATAGCTGCCAGGAGGTATAAGCTCATTGTAGGCTGGTTTCTTTATAATATTATACAGTCACAGGCTCTTTCCAGGGTCCACATAAGAGAAAGAGAAGAAAGAATAGAGGTCTGAAACCAACCACTGAATAATAGAAGGGCCACTCTGATCGCTGCATCCACTGCAGACCGGCTACAGTGTGTGTATATGTCTGTGAGTGTGTCAGTGAACATGTGATTGCTTCACACTGCTGATGTCTCCTCTTATTTATTCATCAGTTCATCAATTCGCTCCCTCGGTTCCTGAGCAGCGCTGAGACGAGGCGGGGCTGCGGCTCCACTGTATACGCTGAGGCGCTGGGAATAAAGGGAACTCCCACAGTTCCGATTTTATAAGAGATACAGGTGGTGAAAAATAAAATCAGGGCTTGAACTGTTTTTAATGCCACCTGTTTAAAAGACGGGAAACTATTAGATAGAGGAAGACTTAAAGTCTCTCCTTGTATGGCTTTGTGCTCTCTTCCTGTCTGTCTGGGTGTGTCTAAATGCACAGGAGAGCTCAGTCAGTGTCAGTGTGTGATTTTGTGTACCTATGTGTAAACAGCTGTGTTCGTTGGACTGAGGCTGATGCACTCTGTTAAATATTTTATCTCCCCTTACAACTTCAGTGCTTGCAACACACACACACCAACCACACAAGCATGAGGAGAAACAAAGTGTATTTTGTTTTGTCTTTGGTTTGATGTTCTTTGCTTTTTTCACTGATAGCACCTGCAAAATGGTTGTGCCTGCGTAACTGGTGAGGATGTTTTTCAGTCTTAGCATCACCTCATGTGGAGACAATTAAAAAACAGAAATTCAACTAAATCACCTTGCCTGTAAGCCACCAAGATGTAGAATTATATTTGTGTGTGGTGTTAAGTATTTACGAGCAGTAGCGGTTGCTGTAGCGATCATGCGAAGTGGGAATAAACTGTTATCATGTCTATTGCACGGATTACATCCAGAGGGCAAACATCTGGCGTGCAGACACAGACAGCCAGACGAGGAGGCAATCAAAGCAACTCCGGTAGCCAAGAGGTTGATCTGTACTGCGATCATGGAGATGATGGCTGCAGATAGGGTGTGCATGATGTTATTAGGTGCAATAAGAAGCAATGTGTTTGGACAGAAAAAATAAAAACTGCCAGTGTAATCACGTAGGTTACAGACAGTATGATTGCACATGTTATGAAACATCTATCTCCATTAGAAGAAAATCTTTTTTGCCACATCATTGCACTGATTTTTTAGATTCTACTTTTTGCCGGTCACCTGAAAGCCACAATTTAAAAAAAGAAGTTTTCAAGAGGAAAAATCCTCCAATCATTCCACCTTCCATGTCCTCTCATTAAGGATGTTGCTAACTGGAAGTCTTTAAATTAAAGCTAAGTTTGAAACCACGAAGTGTAAAAAAAACCCTGTAAAATAGATGTGGATAGGACTAAATGGGCTGTAATTGCATAGACTGCAGCAATTCTGTTCTCTTTTTTAATCACGTAAGCCGTAAATCTACAATGAATAAAAGGTGCCACTAAAAAAAGGAGAAAAAAAATCATCACTAGTTCAAGTTCTACACTGATTGATGTACCTTTCTGTTGGATGTATTGTAATAAATTGTTAGATACATTATAATAAAAGCAAAAGAGCAAAGCTGTAAATCTGTATTATGCCTAAAATTTTATGTCTTATTTATCCATGGTAACCAGTTAAAACCTGTGATGGAAGCAGAGGAGGTCGCTTCTCCTCACATCATCACAGTCTCCTGGCTAGTCCTGACACATCTAGGATGTATGCTTCCCTTCGGGCCCTCTCTCTCTGTCTCTCTCTCCCTCACACACACTTGCAAAGACAAGATTCTAGTGGCAGGTCATCAGTTGCAGCCAACAGCCCACTTCATGTCAACTGGGAAAAGGTACATGTCCTTTCCTATTCCCTTCTTCACCTGTGACACGTCACAACCTGCCTACAGCTGTAAGATCTGAGAGGAGAGTAAAGGGAAGGAGAGTGACACGATGTCTATTGTCTACACTGTATTTGCTGGTGAATTTATCAAACACATTATCATTGCTAAGGGTCAGTAGGGAAAATAGACTTTTGGACTAAGGCCTGTTATTTTATAAAAGTGACTGTGCAGCTAATAATAATTTGCTTAAAAAAATGCACACATCAGTAACATATTATGCTGAATGGTACTTACACAGCTCCATCCAGCCACAATACTCTGCATTAATTGCCTTGTACACTAAATGGTAAATCTTCATAAATAACTGTTTATACCAGTCTTGAGTGGAAAATATATCAAATGCAGCAGTTGAAAGGGAAACAGCACATAATCTTTAACTACACACTAGCTACATGTTATTAACATAATAGGTTGTGAACACAATACCGAACAACTACACAGCTGACCATTATTAGTAAAAATACCATGACCTAGACATGTTAATCCCAGCCCAGACATGTTGCAAAATCTCCTATAGAGCAAGATGATTAACGTCTGCACCCACTCTATGCACATGAGTATACAGTATATACAGTGCATACTGTATATACCACACATTATACAGATATAAGTACAGGGGCAGACAGACAAAGCTTTAAACAATGGCAGATTAAAATACAAAAGAAAGTGGACACACACACACATGCGCAAGCACACACACGCACGCACACACACGCACGCACACACACACACACGCACACACTGTTTACACTCATTATGCTTGACAAAGACAATACTGTGTGATTTAAACAGCACATTTGAGACTGTAATGTTTGTTAGTAACTATAGTTATGGATCATATTATACCCATATATGCTGCAGTATCACAGTAAGTATGATGATGTACCACATGATTTGGAGGAGAAGATTGTTCTTGATCACAGTTTGTCGATAATTTGTCTTACTTGTCCTCACACTGTGTGTTGTATCTCATTCAGTGTTAATGTCCTCCTTTGGTAATTCTCACACATGAGTCTGTGTCTGTGTAATATACAGTATGTGCACATTCGTGCAAGATAAGATTTGAGTCAATCTGTATGCATGTTGATTTCTCTCTTGCATATGTATTTCTTCTCATGAGTGTGTGTACCCTTGTGTTACTGAGTGTGTTCTTACCAGGCAGATCACAGCCTAGAACCTCCATTCTCATGCCAATCCCAGCGGGTGACCACCTCTCTGGAAAAACTCGGATGTATTGGGCCACAATCTCATCAAACCTCCGCACCTCTGGAGTATCGTAGTGGCTGTTTCCTTCGAAGATCTAAGAGGGAGGAAGTAAAGGCATCTTGATCATGATGTCATTAGTGTTTAGGAGGTTATTGGAGAGTATTTTCCTCTTTTAATTCACAACAATCTCTGGTGCAAAGGATGTTTCCCTGCCAATTTAAACATTCCATAGTTCAGCTCATGCGCTCAATAGGAAAATCTATCTAATGGCAAGTTTCTGTTGCTGGCCATGATGGGTGACAGCTGTTTAGGGCTACAAAACCCTCAGTGACAAGCTCTGACTTAAGTCAAATGACAGAATGTGTGCACTAATACTGATGCACTGGGGAGTGAAACTTTCAGAGGCAATGTAAAAACATGTAAACAGTAGAGGCAATCAAATGCTGTCATTTCATTGCTCCGCCATTTAAATCTCATTGGAAAACAACAGGAAAATGGTAGGTTTGCCTTTCCGGAGTCAGATAACACTCCTAATCAGCATTGTTTCCCTGCACAGTATGATGTGCCATAAAAATAACAACAGAGTGTGTGTTTCCTTTGATTTTCATGTAATTTTTTGAGGCAGATTTATTACAAGAAAACTGTTTTGACTACACTTATGCTTTTGAAAAAAATAAAAATAAAATAATATATATATATTATATATATATATATATATTTGTATTGTAATATTATATGATAATATATTTGTAATTTTGTTTTGATTAATTGAATTGTATCTTCTGCCTTCACCATTCTTGGAATTTTAAAAACGTATGATAAATTTCCCAGGATGCTCATTTAAAAAGACAGACAGATGAGAGAGAACAGGGTTTTAGCATCAGGAGAAAAGCCAGGCACTCAGTAGTACTATTAAAGGGTTTTAAGACTGATTCTCAGAAAAGAGAACACAGTTTAAAGTACCCTGTCTCACAGTGCGTTAGATTGCCAGCAGTGTTGGGTGGTGATGCAGGAAAGACATTTTTAATTAACACCCATGAGAGACAAATAGAGGATGAGTGAACGAGAGGATAGAGAGACAGAAGAAAGCAGAGAGGGAGACTACAGAGGAGAGAAGCAAAGACAGAGGCACTGAAAATGAGGAGTGAGGTGATTAAATTGAATTATTATCAGAGCTGAGGCTTTAATAAAATGACTTTTTTTCTTTTTGCTGAAAATGATGAGGCCGAGAAGAGAAAGAGACAGACGCTAAGAGGGAGGGAAAGACGAGAGTGAAGAGGGATTTAGTTGAAAGACAGCTAAAAATACACAACAAATCAGGAAGAACTGACAGTGACAGTCAGAGAGAAGACAGTAGGTATGTTTGTGTCAGACTGAGAGTTTGTGTGTGTTCTCCATCTACCTTAGCAAAGCCAGTCTTCTTGTCAGTGATGTACGTCCACTCTTTGCCTGTTAAGCTGTGGGCCAGTTTGTACTTCCTGACAAACGCTCTGTTCTCAGCGCTGGTGCTGCCCTCCAGCCCTCTTGCACCCTGGGTAATAATGCCACGAACCATCTTGGGCATACCGAGGTCCACCTACAACACAAAATTCCTGTTGTTAGCTCACTGTCTGGACCATAGGAGTCACTTTCACCATCCTTTGCCTGTTATGAATTTCCCTATCACATGTTCAATTTGCCGTTTGAGAATCCAGGCTGTGGAAATAGGTTCTTCTTTGCATGTCTACAGTATTTCTGAACTGAATCAGAGTGTGATTCACTTTGTTGTTCTGCAGTTTGCTGGATGCATTGAGATCTTTGACCTTTGACTAATGTTGAATCATCGTCTTAATCTTGTCTGCTTGATGTTCATATGGTTTATCCTCTAATATCTTCCAGCACATTTTTGGCAGAGATATAGAAAGAAGCCACCAAATAACAACAATTTCTTTCAGGAAACGGACCCCCACCGTTATCTTTGGTTTCTGTTGAAATTGGAAACAATGGACTAGCTCTGTAGAATATAAGAGTGTTGTGCTAAAAACACAAAGTTAAGTTGGCATACCTGTAGCCACTCTTCTCCAGCTATGGGTTGGGTTGGGTTGGGAAACCAGCCTGACCGACTGGCCACCAGCCTGGCTGCCCCCATGGAGCCGTGGATGTCCCTCATGGAGGATGCAGAGATCTGGGAGTCAGGCAGGAGCCCAGACAACATACCCTGCAGCTCTGAGCAGGGGGCATCTAAAGACAGAGACACGGAAAAGGGAATAAGACAGTTTTTTTTTTCTTTTAGAAATCATGACAGAACATACAGGTGGGAAGGTGATATTGGGTCATTTTGCTAGGGTATGAAAATCAGTCAACTATGTGATCGAATGTTGATGTTTCTTCAGTAAGCACAGACTGTTTAAAATTTGCTTTTTAACATTTAACATCCAGTTACCAGTAAATGTCCAATAATCAAAAACACAGGATGAACAAATGAAAGCCTGATTGCAGTGCAGAAACATATGAATTCAAATTTCAGATGGAAAAAAAGATTCATGTTAGTCATCTTTCTCTGAATGAACCACCAACAAATACTTTCAACTGACTTTCCATTCAGCTGCAGTGTGACACAGAAACAATACACACTTGACAAAAAATAACAAACAGTTTACCGTGATGGTTTTTATATTAGGCTGTGAAATGAAATCAAGGGAGGCCAAGAAGGTAGATGTTCAAGTGACAGTTTTTTGGAGAAGTGGTGGAAATGTGAAGTAATTCAAAGGTAACAAGCCAATACATACCATTTACACTTCTTCATTATTCTCTAAAGGCTAGTGGATTTTCTGGCTAGATGAGATTGCTGGATTGCCAAAACATCTACACAAATGAATGTGACTTTCAGGTCAGGAATAATTTGGTGCAACCATTTGATCTCATCTCGGAGCCAAACTCCTGTGTGGCTGCGACACGAATTGTTAAAACAACAACTGGTGTGTTAAGACTGCGCAACCCTTTCTGAGCTGCTTTCCATCAACCCAATTCATTATTTTCCCTTCTCTCTGTGGAAGTTGATGCATAACTTCACCCAAGCTACCAAAGGGGATTCTTCATGGGAAAGAGAGCTCCCAGACAGAGGAACTAAATGAAAGCATGCTGCAGATCAAAGGGTTAGTGTTTATTACACTGACAAATACGCTTTAGTCTAACAAGCTGCAGAATATGATATCACCATAAATAATGACAAAAGGAAACAATGGGAACCAAAGAGAGTGACCACTTCTATTTGGAAATGAGGAGGGTGACAACATTTCAGGGTTAAATTAAAGATGAAAACTGAATACAAAAGGGAGGAAAACAACAGATAAAAGGTGAGGACAAGGAGGAGATAAAGAGGCAGACAAAAGGTCAAACAAAGATGGACTGAAAGGAGAGTGTGTGAATAGAAAGGGTGTGAAAGATAAAGAGAGATGCAAGTGAAAGAGAGAGAGAGAGAGAGAGAGCAGATTGACAGTGAGGGGTGACAGTGATTGATGGTGACGTTCTACAGGGCTTTGTGGAGATGAAAGTTTAATGTTGTGACGTTTGAAACAGCGCCTCACTATGGTAAATAATGAATCAACAATAAACAGCAGCGGCTGCAGCCCATGCTGAATGAGCTCCCCCAAGCACCACAGCAGACCTGAAAACTGATTAGACAGAGAAAAACTCCATTATAATGTATGTATATTATAATGTTGCTTATTTGATGTTTCTTTTTTTTTTCTATCTGACTGTTTCAGCAGCCACTGGACTCCAGCAACAGCTGCTTTAATGCAGGAGTGCAGTGGGAGTCGATGGGAATATCATCTCTGGAGATCACAGTAACAGAAATAGCCAGATATCACACACCAGCAGAAGAGCCCTTAAAGCTCACACACATACACATGGACATGCGCACGCACGCACACACACACACACTTACACAAAGCAATATGTACACCAACACATAGTAGTTACAGAGTCAAGGTCTCTCACACATTGAAACACACTTCTCCACACACACTTGCTTGATGTTCAGCCCACACAGACACACACACACACTGTGCTTTTCCTGATAACAGGGTCACACAAAAGCTGTTAAGTACACCACTGATGCTACACCTGGCCGATACACACATACACATGAATAGTTTTACAAATGCACACCACACAAGCCTGGTGTAAAAAAAATGATAAAGGTGCTAAAAATAAATGATTGATAGGTGCTGCAGGGCTGAAATAAAATGAGATTACGGTAGAAGAGAAGGAGGGATGGAGGAAAGAAGAGTCGAATGAGCCATGGACAGGGAAGATTTAAGGCATGGGATGTAGTGGAGAAAATGAGAGAGGGCGAGAGAAAAAGTGGGAATGAAAGTCGTCAACAAAGGCAAGCTAAGGACAGAGGGAAAAGCAGAATGAGAGGAAAGAAAGTGACACTGAAGAGGGATAGGTAGAAAGTGAGAAAAAAGTAGAGGGAGAGACATAAAAGTGTGATTTAAGTTAATGACATGTCACTGACTGACTGCTTTATGTCTGCCTTTATAGGCCTGTGTGGGGCATTATCACATTCCTCCCGGCAGTGTGTTCATGGGCGTGCTTGTCAATATGTCTATGGGCAGGGAGGAAAAGAGAAAAGATACTGCACGGCAGTTTGCAGATTAATTTGGTTATAAAGTTTGCAATTTATAGACATATTTCACCGAAACTGCAGCACAACAGTTTGTTTTGCTCTAAAGCAACAAACTCACATCCTCCTCAACAAAAGACAAACTTGTCGGGGACCGCCACAATTTCGCAGAAAAAGTCTGGCTCATGATGGATTGCTGACATTCCAGGGTGGCAGACATGGGCGATATACAGGGGAAACAGGAATGGCCAAAAGATGTGTCGAATGGCTTTTCAACACGGAGAGTGGTGGGAAAAGTAGGGTGATATATAATGCAATTTCAGGTGTTAAAATCGGGTGAAAAATAGGCTCTTCGAAAAGAACACAGGCAAATTTAACTGATATATGTTATATGTCATGTCCACATCTACCTCTCTCTCTCTCTCTCTCTCTCTCTTTCTCTCTCTCACTCACTCACTCTCTCTCACACACACACACAGAACCATATTGTTTTGGTGTGATTGTGATTTGTGTGGGTGCTGAAATAGCCCTCCTAGATAAGAGCATATCTGTCCCTCTCAATAGCCACTATGGTGGCGGCAGAGAGAAGCCCTAACCTAATAATGATACAGTGGAGCAGGGACACACAGACACACACACATGCTGAAATGGATTGAAACTCACTCTCTCTCACCATTTCTAGAACACACGCACACGCGCACACACAAACACACACACACACAGAGTCTAATTAAGTTTTATCTATTTATAGTATTGAGCTGATTATGCTGGTTGAAATCATGTTTGTTTGCCAGGGCTGCAGATGAAAGCTGAGAGCCTGTTACTCTCTGATGTTATCACCCACACATCACACTCTAGCATTATTCTATTAGGACTGAGAGTGTTTCTTTTTGTGTGTGTTTTAGTGTGCAATGTGTGAGTGGGAGACAGAGAGGGAGGATATGTATATGAAAGAGTGAGGGCAAGAGTGTGAGTGCACGTGAGAGTGGGTGTGATGTGTGCAATTGAAAGGGAGAGAAATAGATGAGAGAAAGGACAGAGAAGCATGAATACAGGCTCTGGATGGATTGATGGATGGACAAATTACTGAATTATTTATCATGAGATTATTTAAATGAAGAGTAAAGAAAAAAGACCCTTTCACGTTTGCCTGTTCTTTTCCGGGAAATGTTTTCAAAAAGAGTTATTTTTGCTCTGACCCACCTCCTGACCTGCTGTAAAAGCCAATATATCACTGGTATAAGACTTGGCAAGAGGACTACTGTGTTTTCATAAGAGTGAGTCCCACGAGGAGACTGACAAAAAAAAAGTTTAAGAAACTCTACAGAAAAAGAAACGCTCATCTTCCTTACCCGTGATCTGACAGCCGTAAAGCTCGAACCGCAGTGCAATGCCATTCTTCCAGGTCTGAGGTCTGATCCGTACGAAGCGAGCCAGCACCGGCTGTGGGATCCGATTGAGAACCACATCTGTGGCATCAGTGTTGGCATGGAAAACCTATGGAGAGAGAGAGTGAGAGGGGAGTACAGAACAGTTAATAATACTGCAGCTCGTACTGTTGTTCTGTACAGGAAGGGCAGAGGACTGGGTGAGCTGTGACACAGGAGCTCAGGTTCAGGGTCCTTTTAAGGGCACTTGATGACAACACAGTAGATAGGACACACATCCTCTTGGTCGATGGGAAACGGATAAAGGCCTGATGCCACTGGGTTGTATGTCATTATCGTTGTGTTGTGCTGTTGTATCAATCTCAGGTTTGCAGGTTAAGTATAGAGCTGGGGTCAAAACAAGGTTAACCTAGCTTAATGTAAAGACAACATAAGGGGTTATCTGTTTGTTTGTTTTTTTGTTTGGGGTTAGGATGGACAACACCATCAGATCCAGACAATTAAACAGCTGGTATCCATAGTAACACATATTTCAGTAGTTAAACTGACAAAGACACCATAACTTAACACATTTTTTCTACCTAAGGGTTTGTACATATCTAAATACACTCAGATCAGGCTTTCTTACACATTCACACACAAACACATACTCACAGACCGACTGTGCAGTGTGTTATAAATCAAGGGGGTAAGTATGTGGGAGAGCATACTCCTCTCAGACCGTTCTCACGTCCTCTTAGCTTAACTACACACACACACACACACACACACACACACACACGCACACACACACACACACACACACACACACAATACACGGAGAAAGAAAAACATCTTCACTTCTTCATGTACAGACGGCAGAAAAGAAAAACAGCCACCTCAACAACGTGCAGACACACACACACATGCAGTCACGCTACAGTACGTCTTCCTGTCGTCTTACACATTGCCCTCCTAGATCTCTCTCCACTCCCCAGCATGTGCACAAAGAATGATTTCCTCTAAAAACACACAAAAATACAGATGAAAGGAAATTGAATACCAGCGCCTATGGCCAGAAGGACTCTTTTTGTCTCTTGACACCAAGACTTTATATCTGTATTTATCAGTCAGTGTCATCTCTGTTGGGCTCACCACAGGAAAACACAGCTGGGTTTCTGCTCTCTCCCCTTTCATTTACTTTTGTCCCTCCTTCCTGTCTTTCTCTTTGACATCTCTCTATCCCTGCTTGTCTCTCTGGCATGATGCTGCTGCTGCTATATGTTTAAGGGACCAAAAATCCATCCTGTTGTTTCACTACTGAACCTCAAAGGCTGTTTTTCCTCTGTGGCCCTAATACTCTTTCTATTATGTTACATCAGCACTGAAAACACAACATGGTGTGTTTATTACAGAGAGCAGTAAACCTCATTCAACAGAGCCAAAGGCCTTGCAATTACTTGCTTGGGTAGTCATTTATAGATGTAGGCTTTGTTTGAGGTGTGTGTGTGTGCGTGTGTGTAAGTTCACTACTTCTCTCTTGTTCTCAATCCGTTAAACTGCCGGGCTTGTCAAGGGTGACAGAATATGGATGAAGGTGGTTTCTGACTTACAGGAACAGGAACAGGCTACTGGTCCAGCAGGGAATTGAACTCATGACCCACTGGGTGTACGACACAAAGTCAGACCCAGTGAACTCATGCTCTCACAATGGTCTTAATACCAGAAACTGTGACCAGTTAAATGATGGAAAAATGCCCAAAGGCCCCAAAAGACTTAATTGGATTGTGGCAGCAGTCTGTAATTACAAGTGTGTGTGTGTACGTTACGGTGTCAGTGTGTGTCGGTGTGTAAAAGTGTAATTATGAAGCCTCACTCTTAGGATTTGGGGGCTGGCGGGTGTTTTCTGATTTCCCTTGGTGCGCACTGAAACATTTCCTCAGCACATGTACACGTAGGCGCACATGCCTGCACACACACCTCCACACACAGAAAATTTGTTGTATCTTTGTTTATATAGTGTTTGTGTACATAAGAGAGTGCATTGTAAGATCCTTGATTTCTTTGTTTTTTGTTGTATATACGTGTCCTTTTGTGTCTAACCTTCACCAGCTTTCAAACTGGCAATATAGTGTTTCTGTATGTATGTGTGTGTTAATGTGAGTTTGTGTGTGTATGTGTGTGAAGAACTTATGAGAAATGTACACAAACTGTCCATGCACATGAATCTGTTTTTTTCTCCATGATGAGTTTTGTTCAGGGTCAGAACTGCTGCTCTGTTTCAGTGGCTGCTTGATGTACTGTTTCAACTCCCACTGTTATAACTGCTGTTTCATAGTCTCTTCAGTAAACTTAAGTTTTCCCTCGTTGTCAGTCAAAAAATATCTTTAAAGAGGAAATGACCTTCTTAATATCATGAATCGAGGCTAAAATGGTGCATATTTTACCCTGCTGTATGCACTGGAGATTTAACTTTCCTGTCCAGACTCATTAACCCACATTGAAGTGATTACTTATCTAACTTATCATCTGTGTCATAAACAAAAGCAGAGGTTTGCACTCTTTCAACAGTGTTAACCTGTGAGTTTAAATTGATTATAATTAATGACTGATAAACTAATCAACCAAATTAGGCATATTACTACCAAATGTATTATTGTTCCTGATACAAGAGAGTGGTCCACCTCCTCCCCCTCCAGCTTCCTGACCTGTGGTGAGAATCCTCATTGAAGAGGTGTAAGGGGAGATGAAGCAACCCTGACGCTTTAAACTGCTCCTGAATTCACTTGTAACAGTCTGTGTCTAAAAGGTGTCAGGAACAATCAGCTAATGGACAACACCTGCAACACAGCTCAGGTTATCAAGTGCAGGTTTGTGTGTGTCTGCCTGTGTGTTTTGTGCAGGTTTGTGAACAGTTCGATGTCTCTACCAGTGTTAAGAGACACAGGAAGACGACACCTGGGTGAACAGATGCTTGACTTTACATCCTTGTCTCTGCCCCCCAACTCCTCCTCTGGCTATCTCACACAAACGCAGGTGAAATCTTTTCCTATTCAAATTATACTATCACTCTGAAGTTCAAAGGTCACAGACGTGAGGTGAATAATGTTTTCTTTTACACACACACACACACACACACACACCCTTTTCTTTATGCCAACAGTGTCAAAAGGCAACTGACCAGGTCCAGCGTGTAACTACAGGATAGAAAAAAAACATGATGAGGAATATGTTCAGCTCAAAGGAAAGGAAAGAACAGGTGTGTGTGTGTGTGTGTGTGTGTGTGTGTGTGTGTGTGTGTGTGTGTGGTCCTGTCATGATCCTGCAAGGCCACAGTCAGTCAGCCAGTGAGAACCAGCACAGACACACTGAATTATTCAAATGTCCGTGCGGTGTGTTTTGTGTGTGTGGGCAAAGTTATTAAATAGTAAAACAAACCCCATCTCCTCTCATTTCATCACAGGAGGACAAACACACACACACACAAACACACACTTCAGGAAAGTAACCTGACTTTGACAGCTGAGTCTTCTGTAGTGACATTAGTGCATGTGTGTGACAGTGCAGTGCACAAATCTCCCAGACCAAATGACACATGGCGGCCTTATAATATCCCCCGTTGTGTCCCTTTCCTCTCTTTTCCTCTTCATTTTTCTTTCTTCATTTGTCACAGACTCTTTTCTCCCGCTCTCCTTTGACCTCACCCTCCCTCCTGCCTTCCCCTCACCTCTCAGCCTCCCTCTCACTCCTCTGTCATTTTATTTTCTTTTTCCCTCTCCTGACATCCTTTTCAGGCTGTTGCTGAGACCTCGGATCTATCCAGAGGGACTTCTGGTCAACACCCTTGTCTGCTTTTCTCATTATTCCTCCTTTCCTCCCTGACTCCATTCATTCGTCCATCCCTCTTTCTTTTGCTCCGTGGTTCCCCTGTGAACACTTTTTTCCCCCTCTCCCTCCTTCCTTCACTCACTTGTTCCCCTATGAACTTAGCCTCTCTCCCTCTGGTTTCCACCTCCCTTCCTCCCTCTGCACTACTCAGGTCCTCCTCCCTCTATCAGTCCAATGCTTGACTGGCTGACCTTTTGCTTGTGTTTTTCTGTCTTTCTTTCTCTACATTTTTTTTCAACTTTCCTGCACTTTCCTCTCATCATCATCTCTCTCCCTCCCTCTCATTCCACCCACATTCCCTCCTCCATCCCTCACTCTCCATCCATCCTCCCTCCCACAGATTAAGGTGGGAATAGGAGGTTTTGGTCTTGGCTGAGGTCCAGTTGTGTAATGGCCACAGACAGCTCTGCCTGCAGCAATTCAGCAGGGCTGTGTAATGACAGTTGTACCACATTGAGCCTAAATGTACCTCAACTTACAGAAGGTCTCAAACTCCTCCAGACAAAGACTCAAACTGTGGCAACATCTTCTCTCAACCTGCGACCTCGGGTCACTGAAAACTGCTGCTTCCTTCTCGTCATGTGGGCAACCTCCCATAACCAGGCCCACAGCCAAATCTGCTCACTAAATCATAGAGCAGTATGAGTTATACAGACAGTGATTTTCTCTCCCGTTCCTGTGTAATGCTAGTTTGTATGCACAGTGAAACGATCAAACATGACCCCATCATAAAAAGAGGACATGAAAAATGGCAAGATGCTAATAAAGAATAACATAATTATTTATGGTTATAAAGAAAGAAAGAGTTGACTGAGAATCAACCACTAACTGTGGTTCATGTATCTTGAGTCAGTCTCTGTCATATGGGAGCCTGTCAGTACAATGCAGGAGCAAATGTTGTATGGATATTACTTTCTCCATCTTTCCAAAAAAAATTCAGCAAGTTAACATGTATTCCATATGTCCCATCTGGTTTACAACAGGCCTTTAATGACATTATCAAATACATTACAGATCACACAAATCATCGTGATGCTGGGTGACAGTGGCGCCGCCCCTATGGGCTGACCCACAGATGTTAAAAAACTGTGTGTGTGTTCACCAAGTGTGTGTTTGTGTCTGCGCACAGTGGCTGCTTTATTAAGAGTTACTCATCTGTGACAAATGTTAACGCACAACAAAAATGAGGTTGTAAACATACAGTTGTGTGTGTCTTAATTTTTATGTACGGGCATGACCGTGCTGCTCGGTGCGATTTTGCATGAGCACAGGCAGTATGAAATGCTCATACCTTTCCTCCTGTCCATATGGCTCCCATTAATTTTTGTCCTCCTTTAATGCCTCTTACTCATAAAACACTAATTCAACAATTCTCCCAGACTACAATGCGCGTGCACACCCACACACACACAGACACACACACACACACACACACACACACACACACTACCTGAGTATTGTTTCCTTCATTGCTGAGACAACTGTGACTTTCCATTCTTCTGCTGGGTCCAGATCGTTTTCCAGTCTGATCAATGGTTGACACTCTGATGATCAGGAAAT
>OMNW01016767.1:7745-18163 GCA_900303245.1 Selene dorsalis
GGGGGTTCTTTCCCCAAATATCAGTCTTTCAAAATGGCCATGTGTCAGAAACCCTTTTACACTGTATCCTGTGGTTCTGGCAGGTACTTCAAAGAACCACTGTGAGAAAAGGTTTTATGTGACAAGTCTACACTTTAAAAACATACTTTTTCAAGTCCATCACAAGATGTAGGTAAACAAATATGGAGCTATTCTAACAGTAGTTTCTGAGGAAAAATGGACACAAATGTCCTGATATATGAAAATGGACAGTTTGGACTGGAATAAGACAAGAATAAGAGAATTGGCTTTTTTTCTTCTGTAGTTTTCATAACATGTCTGAAATGACAGAAGCTCCAATACTGTTGTTGTTATTATTATTATATTAACCATGGAAGAATAAAAATTAGGACACATGGTAAACAACATTTCCTAGAATAAAACTCTCTATTCATGGGGAAGATTTTCAAATCAACAAACAAGAAATATATGAATAAGCAAAACATTTTGGTTTCTCTTCTGAGGTCCTCTCCTGTGTTATAATTTTGCTCTTTGGTTGTTTCTACAGCCTCCTCCTTCCATGTTCTATTATTGGTTTCATCTTCTCTTGAGCACAGGAATATTTGTATTCCTCTTGAGTGTTTTATTTGATGCTGGTCTCTTTGGAGCACATATTGAATATGATTAACGACTGAAGCTTAGGTGTTTTATAGGTGTTGTCATCTCCATATCCATGTTACACAATTTAAAGGGACACTCCACTTCATTTACTTTTTTCCCCCTAACAATCTATGAGACTTAAAGCTACAACAGGATACTGCTGGAGGACGCTCCTACAGTAATTATGTTGTCCAGCAGTAGTGTGCACAGGGGATACCAGATTGGCTTTGTTTTGCTTGTCTGTTTTAAAACCTTGTGTGTGTGTGTGTGTTTGTGTGTCCTCGTGACATTTTCATGCTTAATTTTCACTTTAACATCAGACAAGGCAGCTGAGGGGCACATGGCAGGGTCAGGCTAAGTAGTCTGAAAGTGCTCTTTAGGTCAGACCAGGCAGAAGTATTGTTCTGGTGCGACCTTAGGGGAATAAATAAATAAAAATAACCCTTCCCTTAATTCTGCAAAGATAAGAGACATCCTTTTTTTTAATACTATTATTGCCCCTCAGAGAGTCTGTGCACATTACTGGCTCCTCTGTCTGTGATTTGTATTCATGCATTCCAAATAAGTTTGAAAATTCCCCAGCTGAATTCTCCTTACAGTCGTGACTAAACTGAAATCCACCATTCATATCTCTGGAAAAATCTTGTATCACTTCCCTTTCAATGAAGTGTCCTGTTGCCATTTTCAGACCTGTTTAGTGCTAGGGGAATTGATGAAATGAACATGTGGGTGGGTGCTGGTGGTGGGGATGGAGGGTACACAGGTATGGAAGAGCACGATGTTCGCAGCTCCGTCTGCCAGACTTCCGTAGCCAACTGCATTAGTTCTGCCTCAGTCACAGTTGGAGACCCCACAGAGGAGGAGAACGCAGTGAGCCACCCAGGAGAGAGCGAGCGATCAGCAGTGTTTACTCCTGAACTAAACATGTATGATCTGAACCTGTATATACATGTGTGTTTGCTTTTATCTGTGCGTGTGCATCTGTGCAGGTGTGTTCAGGAGAGTCGTTTCTGGACTGGGTATGTAGAAATGGATTGGCATGTATACGCATGGATTTGAGTGTCATGCTGTGACTGTTTTTCAGGGAGATGATTAAAGTTTATTAGTATGGGACGGTACAAGCCTTCTACCTGATGTCAGATGTTGCAGCGGCTGTTGCATGAAATTCATTGACTTTATAAGGAGGGCATGACTGGGTTTGGCTGGCAGGGGGGCAACCGGCAGCTTTGTTAAATGTTTGGGAGATAAAGCCTGTGTGTCTGTAGGCTGTGTGAAGAAATCTGTTTGTCTGGCTGGGTTGTAAACAATGGCTAAAGGAGTCTCGATAGAATGTCACCAGGGCATTTGACCTTGTTTGACAAATTAAGGAGCAAATAAATAAATCGGCTTGGATTGCATCACCACGGGGGAGTAACACATAAACACACACACAAACACACACACACACACAGTACAAAATACAAGGCTATAAAATTTTGGGGGATTTTATGTCTGAGGTTAATTAACATTGCTGGGTTGATGAAATATACTAATTGCTATTGAATCTTTTTCATTAACAAAGAGCAATGGAAGAACAATTCAAGTATCTTCAGCATTACCACCACTGCAGCTGTCTGAAGTGATTGAAATTGCATTACATGCATTAAAGGTAGAGTCTGTAGGTTTGTTCGTTGCAGTTTGTAAACACAACATTCAAACTAGGCCCCTCCTCTCGAGCTTAACTGTGCACACCTCCTGTCACTGACAGCAGCAGCATTAGCATCATTAGCAGCGTTAATTAGCATTAGCAGTTGTCCGGACTGCAAAGACAAGGAAACACAGTCTGAGTGAACCGCTGGCCGTCACCAGCAACAGGAACCTCAGGGGATATTCTGCGATGAGTAGGAGGGCCGTCACATGGAGCACAGAAGCAGGTGCTAGCTGCGCTGCTTGCCACCACCACTAGCGGATGCTAACGACGAGCTAGCAGGTGCTAGCAGGTGCTAGTGGTGGTGGCTAGCATCCACCGGTAGCACCCACTAGCTTGTCGCTAGCGCTTGTGGTGGCTAGTGGGGCACGCACAGCTTCACCTGTACTCTGTTACTGGCTGGAGAGAAAAGACTGACCGCTGCCCAGAAACGTCCCATCAACACCAAAACATCCAAATACAGGCGGCGGCAGCGGTGGGGGGGGTTCTACAGACACAGTCACCACCACACATGAGTAGAAGCCCATAGGTGATGATTAAGCAGGATTTCTTTTGTGTAAGTCTATATTTATGTTTTATTTTAGAAAAATCCTTCAGACTCTGCCTTCAAATTCCCATGTAAGATGACTGAAGTCTAAAACTAATCTTGGCTTGTTTGGTTTCCATACCCATCCACAAACCTGAGTGAACTGTGTTTTTTTCAGTTTCATCTCTCTATTTAATGGGCTTGTCACTTTAAAGCCTCTTTAACAGTTGTGAGCTGGGACCACCAGTATTGTACTGTTTTTAGCAAACTGCAAAATGAAGTAAACGTCACTTGTTATTTTTGTCTGTACTCTTCACCTAAACAACGTTTCCTATGTTAGGCTGCTGCTCTCATTTTCAGGTCGTGTTCACAGGTTGTAAGCACCACTTGGACTATGCCATGAACTGTTGTGCGAGGTCTCTGACAAAGCACCAGCTTGAACTGAATCCTCAAGTGAACTGGTTAGAATTTGGGTTATTGAGTGATTTAGCTCATTTATTTTAGATTTAGTGTTGCACTGGCTTCTAATGACACATTCAAGAAACACAATAGTGAAAGCGGGGGCACACTCTGAATTTTTGCCCCTGGCATTGGCCAAACTCAAAAAAGCTTTATAATTCCCAAAATACAAGGTGGCATGAATAAGGTTATTTTATCTTTTAGGCCTACCAAGACCTGACAAAGTGCTGAAGGCCAAACCAAACAGCTTTTGATTATTAGAGCTGTGTCTATCCTAGCGTGCTTTACAGTGTTTGAGCAAGTACAAACAATGAACCATATAACATTGCACTAAGTGATTCCATTATTAGCTCCCTACCTACCTGTATGCCTTCCTTCTTTTTCTTTCCTTTGCTCCAAGGACTCTCTTTAATACCTGTCTCTGCTGAATTTGGTCCTTGTGCTCCCCTTGAAACTCAAACTGTCCTTCTCCTTTCAGGGTCACATTCATAGCTTTGACTGGAATACAACACTTCCCACTCAAAAGCAGTACTTCTTTTTTCTTTTTCTCCCCCCCCCCCCTTCAAACATCACTTTAAGTTAACCTTGACTTCAACAAGCAGAACACTTTCTCAGCAAATGGCTTAACTCTCTTTAAGGTGAATATTAATAGTATTCACCAGTGTGTGCTGAATATTAACGTCAATACATGTAGAATTAATTCAGCCGTTCAATGACAAAGAAATAAAGAAAACAAGTGTACTGTGTGTGTTCGACATGGGTTTCACACGGCCAGCCGCATACAGTAGCCAGTTCGGTCTTTTTGTGATACATTAGAAAGCACAGCTAGCAGCGTGTCACAAAGGAATTTATGGCACAATGCAGCTGCTAGCTTTTTACATTTTTTTTCACACCACTGCTCTGAAGTTTTAGCTGTGCTGAAATAATCCAGATAATGCCTTTTTAAATGCCTGTTTAGTTTCAGAAGAGGAATTTCCTCTTCAGTAAAATACCCTTTTAATCCCTCATCTTAAAATCATATGTGCAGATATACAGAGTTACAGTACACAAAGTACAAAGAGATGCAACACGAGTTATCTTTTTTCAAAGTCCAAGTCAAGTCTCAAGTCTCTTCTTGGATGGATAAGCATCCTTTCCCCCGCTGCTGCCATACAGCCGCAGAAGAACACTGCATCACTGTATGTGTATTCAAAGCATGTCCTGCCTCCGCATCACTCTTTATCTAGTTATACATGATTCTAAGGAAGGAAGCAGCGGTGGAGAGGGGTTAAAAATCGGCCAAGACTTTGATGCGGACTAACCCACCAGAGCCATCATCACACATGGTCTTACAGTTCACACAAATCATGTAGCAAAGAAGAACAACAACCAACACATTCAGCTGTGGTTCTTTCTGTCACTTTCCTCTGTAGAAACGAGTGGCTATCGAGATGATGAGATCACAGGTCCGACTGGGCAGTACACCAGACCAAACATCTATTTATTCTCTTTCTTTCTTTGAAATTCAAGACTAGATTCCTGTTGTCCCCAGCTTACTGCTTATTTCTTAAAGCTATGGGAGCTGTACTAGAAGCTGTGGTCTGTTGCTCTGCTCTTCTCCTGTCTGTTGTCTGCGGAGATACTGCTGAGAGACACACACAACTGTTTGAAGTACCTGAATTCTTCTGGATTTTCTCTCATCTGAGCATTTCAGAGGTTTTTTTTTGTTTGTTTTTAAGTTGTTATATCTATAAAGTGAGTCAGCAACACTCCACTGCTGCCTCAGTGTTAAACATATAAGCGGAGTGGAACGCAGTTTGCTAGGATGCATATGTGAGGGAGCTGACACCCACACAGAACCACGGTGTAACGTGCAGTCTCAAGTCTTTTGAGGATAAGTCTCAAGTCAATGTGCATGCAGCTAAAGCCTGACTCGAGTTCAAGTTTCAAACTCAAGTCCCGTTCTCTCTTTTATAGGGAGCTGTACTGTGAGTTGCATCAAATTGTCTTTACTGTACAGTGTTTAAGGCAAAACATTAATGTGCTTTACAGTTTGATAGTAAGAGAAAATATACTCCAAGTGCCAAATCTGGAAACCTAGTAATAGTTTAGGAATTAATATAGTAATACATTTCATTTATAGAGGCCCTTTTTAAACAATCAAAGACATGTAGCATATCGAATCTTTTTTTTTAAAGATTTTATTTTCCCAGGAAAATGTAAGTGTCTCATGCAACAAGAGATGAAAATGTAACTGCTCTTGAATGTTGGCTTTTGAACATGAACACATTATCATTAATTTGTTATGTCTGCCTACATTCTCTCTCTTCTCCTCTGATTAAAGATGAGTAGATGGCGGATTAAGCGTGTCACTATTTCTTTAGTTTTCCCCTCCACAGTGGATTTGAGTGAATATCCTAGTGTCACATCCTTTGTTGTTTTTTCAGAGTTTGCTGCTTCAGGTCACTTCCCAGGTGTTTTCCATTCATTGTGGGAGTGTGGATGTCTGCTGGCAGAGGTTTCAACTGTGTAGTTCTGTTTTCCTGTGCCACTTTATGTTGTCATACTCCTATATTTATTGTAAGTGTTGGCATTTGGTCATTGATTGTTTAACATTTTATAATTGAGAGAGTTATATGAACCTCTTAGGAATGTTAAAGGTCTTCCTAAGAAGATCAGATTTTATTTCTCTAAGAAAATCACATTATTAAAACCACTGAACCCACGCTAAAACCCAGCCGGATCTCAGAGTGCCAGCACCAGACATGTCCTATTGCAATGAAGCTACTGTTCAACAATTCTGTTTCCACATCAAAATACATTATAACTTTTTGCTATACAGTCTTCACCAAGTTTCACAAAGTACATGAATTTTCGAGGATCTGTGGCAGTGAAGAAGTTCCTACGGAAGAGGATTAGGGCCACTGTAAAAAAAAAAAAAAATCTGACTTTTTTCTCAGAATTCTGAGTTTAAAGTCAGACTTACTTTTTTTCACAGTGGTTCTAATCCCCTCTCGTAAATTTCAGACTGTCTGTGAAAGGATTTATTTTTCAAAGTAAAAAAATTAAAAGACTGAAAGACGTGAGTCATATAGAACAATATGAAACATGTATAATAGTGTCATTATGACTCTGAAACCACAAGTCAAAGCGAGAGGGTCAACAAGATATTAAGAATCATCTCACAGAATTTGACCTCAGTCTCTACACCTCCATATCCACAGTGACACAGAGGGATTACTTAACTCTACCATATCTAAATGAGAGCAATCAGTGTTTCCTGGAAAGAATGGTTTCTGTCGCTGAGCTAGTTGAAGCAATTAAGGCATTCCCCACAGGTACATGCCGACCAAGCGTTTCATGAGATTTTAACACCTTTCTTACTAAAGGATGGTTAAATAAATCAATTGTTGAAAAGAAAAGATCCACAATCTTCCACAAGACAAACTGTTGAAAAGAGGAGAGGTTCCATGGATCCTGGTAATCACAGGCCTGTTGCTCCCCTCCAGCTGAATTACGATCACAAGGCATTCTTTTGGTTACAGGCATTGGTTTTGAACTTCCATGCCATCAAACATACTATGAGAAGTAAACAAACAAAACACATGATTCATACAAATTTGCCCACTCCAAATCAGCGTATGAACAACGATGACAACAGACATACCGCAAACACAAATACAGCCCGTGTGATCTCTCAACCTTAAAAGCATACCATCTGGTTAATGTATTGATAAATGAGCTCACTGGATTATAGTATCATACATACTATCATATAAAGCACATTTCCTATTGGCGTTTTGGATAGCTGTGGGCGTAAACATGTAACCTCAGTCATGGTGAAATAAGGTAGAGATTTTTTTGACCTCAGTTAATCATGATTAGCCTCTGGTCATTTTAGTGATAAATCACTCACCAAAAACCTCTGTCGTGATAACAAAGTCATCATAGTCTGTATCTGGCTGCAAGTCGGCGATTGCCTGTTCCCTTTAATACAGAATAAAGCACTAGAACCTGTTGCAACTAGGATAAGAGCTCATCCCTACATTAAAGTTATTCCAGCTGGTTCATCAAAATGTGTTGTGACACTGTATGCTGACGATCTACTTGTTACCATCATGATTCCTGAGGTGTGAATTTTTGCAATAGATGAAACCATTCAGTAAAATTTCAGGTACATTAAATTGGGCTAAAAGTGAACTTTTATTACTGCTTTGACAGAATTTCAAAATGTCTGTTCTCTTTCTTTTCCATCATAGCATTTACTGGGCAGCTAATGTTAGAGCTTGAAGCATACTGGCAGTGTGGCTCTCCAGACATGAATCACTTAATCTCCCTATTGCAAAAACTTTTAGCTTGTATCCATAATAAGCCCATATGCACTGATGTCCTCACTCAAACTGAATCTATCCATGATGTGCCAGCTCAAAATATGCCAATGGCCCACCAGGCATTGCCCGCTACGCCCTATGTCCAATCCAGCCCTGGATGTGGCTACCATTTAAATATGGTTTACATATGCTTTAGAGTGCTTTACATAATTAAATCAAACACACATGCAAGAACACACGCATGCACACACATACACAACCCTTTATCACAACCATGCTTTTACCCCAAGACATCACTTTTGCTACATTGTATGCACAGGGCTTAAGTGCATGGAAGGCTATTTGGACTTTTAGATTTAGAAGTTTGCCCTTTTGACCTTATCAATTGAACTAATAGTACAGTCTGGCATACTCTATTATTTCTGATTACATGTAACTGCACTTGTGACAGGCACACACCTCTCTCTCTTATACTGAAGAATGAGGAGCTAATCACCAAATTTGTGAATTTCTCTCAGAACCCTGCATCCTTCAACTGTATTAAGAAGTATTGAGGAAGGGAAATCGATAGCATCGTTGATAAAATATGGAGGACTGCACTTCCCCGTGTTCATAGTTCAATAAATAGCAGACAGGTTAATTCAGTTCAAAGTGATTTACTCTTTTCATTATTCTAAGGTCATGTTACATAAATTTTACCCATCCGCGTTTCCAACCTGTGATAAATGTAAATCAAGTGATGGTGCAGTGTCGCTTTATTTTCAAACTGTCCACTCACTCACTCACTCATCTGTTCAGAAGATGTTCTTTTTCTTTTTATCACGGGAAGTTGGTTCTCTGATACTTAGAGGATTTTATAATCTTTTCTTCACACATTTAAACTGTTCTGTTGGTGGATATGGAAAGAAAAAAACAAATCAAGGGCTGAAAGACACAAACTCTGCTTCAAAGACTCTTTGCATAAGCTTATGTTGGTTATCTGCATGCAAATTAATTTAACATGACATTAATAAGAATATCTGGAGTCAGTTTGGCTGCATTTATTGTATATTTGTTTTCTTCCTTTTATTGGAATTAGTTTTTACATTGATGTTGAATTAATCTCATAAGCATAAGTATCGTTATGACTTTTTTATGTATGGTTTATATGTTGTTATCAACAATATGAAATATGAAAAGTAATATTCAAATGAAAAGAATAAATGAATAGTGAGGAAAAAAACAACAAGGCGCTACTTCTTTATTTGTTTGTTTTGCTGAGCTATCAATAGAGCCGCCACACTTCAGTGCACACTTTTGTTCACTTTCCTTCAGCTGTCAGTTGCTGGAAGAAGACACTGTCCATCAACAAAGAAGAGAACTGCTGAATACTGAATGGTTATTTCCACCAAGACAACGTGTTCTCACCTATACAAGCATAAAAGAAGGGAAACACACACTACTAAAAACTACAACACTGTCAGGTTCATCACAAACCTACATTCTTAAGGAGGCTTATGCAGTAAATCAGTCAGTTCAGCTCTTAGAAGAAGATCCAGAGAAGAGCAGTGCTCTCCAAGTCACCGCTAACGGCTGCTAAATGAGAGTAAATAATGACACTCGCATGCAAAGTCATCTAATTCACAAATAAAGTAATGACACGAAAGCAGGCACCTAACTGATAAACCTAAAATTAGTTTCAGATAGATGGATGTAATTATTACTCAAAGTTCAGTATGCTCGAGTAAAACAGAGTGGAGGAGCTCAGCTACCGTAATTTCAACCATTTTAAGGGATAGTGGCCTCTTTGAAAACTACAGCTTAAATTATGCACAATCCTCTACTCATCTTTCAACTTCATGAAGAAATATGCTCTAATACACACACATACATACACACACACACACACACACACAAACCCTTTCCACTTTCCCAGAGCTTCTCTTCCTTTATCTAATCTGTGTTTTATTGAATATGGTAATTATAATGAAAGGCCTATCTTGCACTTGGTTTAATTTGTTTTTGTGCCTTTTTTCTGCTCTCTTGCTCTCTCCCTCTGGTGTGTGTGTGTGTGTGTGTGTGTGTGAGAGAGAGAGAGAGAGAGAGAGAGAGAGAGAAAGAGAGAGAGACAGGATGTGTACTAATCAGTGTGTGTTTGTGTATGAAACAGTAGTCCCTCCTCTGACGCACTGCATTACAGTGGGACCTTTGTAATGGGGAAATAAGACATGGCTGCTGATGTCACTGGGGTTTAACTGTGGCTCGGGGGATGAAGATGCACACACATGCGCACACACAGCCACACACAGCGTGCAGGCAGCCCAAGACATCAACAAAATTCTTCCAGCATCAGGCCTGTAGGGGGTTCAGGGGATTAAATACAACATGTAACCTTGGAGACCTGCCTCTGGTTGGCTGAAACATTTTCGCTCGCGGTGCTCCTGTGGGGTTGTTTGTTGTTTGTGCTCTCGTGTTTTGTCGATAAAACCTAGAATGCTTGATTATGCTTAAAAGGCTGAACCATGCCGCTCCAATTCTGCCACCCAGGTAAGGACACATTTGATGTGCCGTGTTCTTTTAGTCTCCCTTACTGTTATTCACTCATCAGGACCTCAAAGCCAGAGTGAAATTAAATACAGGAGGGGGAAAGGGGAAAAAGGTTGTTGCTTTCTTTTCAAGACAGATACAAAACAGATTCCACACTTTGGAAAAAAAAAAATATATAAACAAAATCGCAAGTAAAATGCTCCTCAAGCCCATTTTCTCTGGCTTTCATAGGAAGAGCAAGAGACCCCCCAACCTCACACACCCCACATCC
>OMNW01016780.1:3058-13883 GCA_900303245.1 Selene dorsalis
AGTTCACTGTTTTTATCTGCTTTTATCCACTTTTAGCAATTATTAGATTGGACCGAGAAGGGTTAATGTGGTCCATTTATTACAGGCATAGTTATTCAAGGCAGGATTATCCATCACTGAGTTCAAATGGAAATTCCACTATTCTCATCTCAGTTTTTGGAGGGCCCCTAATGCTCACGGGTATCGATTGAGCTGTCCAAGCTTGGCAGACTAATGTATTAATTTTTCCCTGCAGTTGTCCTCAATATATTTCTAATAAATCTGTGTCATTTATAATTATATTTTTATTTTCTCCTGAAATAAAGCATTGAGTCTTTAAATCATTATTTCCAGTGAGCCTTTTTGTCACCTGTATTGTACTGTATTTAACGATGGGGCTGTTTGTGTCTCTTTACATCATGATCCAACTCTAGAGTTTTTGATTTTCTTTTTCCAGTGAATTCCACAGCTTTAATGATGGTTTAAGAATATGCATTATGAATTATGAATATGCATTAAGAATATGCATTATTTAATACAGTTCTGAGGGGACCACCAAAACATCATTCTTAATACTCAACGCAACGAGAAAAAGAAAAGTATACAGTATATTCAGCTTGAACAAATACAAAGTACTAACCCCTTTATTATCGATGACATTGTGAGGTCACTATAAAAATTGATACACATGTTCTCATTCAGATTCGTTTACTGCCTCTAAATTAGCCTTTGATAAGTGAAATATGTTGCTGGCCTTTGCAATTAATCTGTCGATCGTCGTCCAAAGAGAGAGAGAAAGAGAGAGAGAAACTATATCTACATGTAGTTATTAAATAAGACATACATTTAAGCACCAAAGACTTTCTAATTAATGTATGAGTGGCTGTTGTTATGACAAAGAGTTGAGGATAATTAATGTTACCTGTCATCATGTTAATAATTATGCTCACATGACAGCACGTGTGGCTCGACCAGACTAATTGATTTCCAGGCTGCTGGGCTTAAACATATGTTTACTGTGTCTGCCGTCTGTCTCACCTTACCGTCCTCCGTCTCTTCTCATCAGCCTTTGTCTCTGATTTCTTTTCACCCTGTCTTTTTTCACCATCTTACATGTTTCTTAGATCCCTTCTCTCTTTTTTTCTCATCTGTCTTGCTCCATTTCTTCCCCTCTCTCCTACTGACATGTGGTGTAGGTCATATGGCAGTAGGGTGAGAGGTTAAAGGTTAAAGGCCATGTTAAGAGTCCATTAGTCCCTACCACTAACATTGAGCGTTATTGACCTGCACGTGTGTCCCTCTGCATCTGCTCCCTCAGACGTGCATGTGCGAGCTCTGCTTGAACATGCAGACAGATATGCAGATTAGGGCTGAATGCTAATTCTGATTTATTTGACAGATATTCTAATAAAGCTAATTTATGTACACAGCACAACTGATGCTTGAGGAGGCTTCAAAGCGCTTTAGATACAATTTAAAGACTGTCATTTAAAATGAAAAGTTGATCAGAGTTGGGGCAAAGCTCAATGATAAACTTCCTGTATGTCTTTATTCAACTTTAGTGCTTAGCAGCTCAGATGTTGGTATAAAACACAGCTGACTTGAATAACAAAGAGCGGCTGACACAGGAACACGAGTGGGACAGAAAAGGCCAAATGGTATTGAAACCTTTAAGACAACTGCAATCACAGCTTAAGAACGTGGATAGAAAGAAAAATGTTTTCAAAAAAGATATGAGCATCCCTCAGTAGGAGTCACAGAGGCACTTGTAGAAAAACAGCTGGTGTAGAGGTGACATAAGGACTTGGTGTCTCTATTGATGAGATAAATCAATAATGATCCTCCACAGTATATATAAACACCAGCAACACCTTACTGCATCTGTAAGGTGTTAGATATCAGGTATTCATGATACATCATGGATTTGCACATATGTAGTTTTGAATGGGGTATGCACAGAAATGTGTACACACAGTGTCACATGTTAAGAATAAGCTGACTCATCTGTCTGTCACTGTCGCATGATGGCATGGCCTGGTGTGAATCATCCCGGGGGAGCTCACCTCTGCCCCCCCTCACACCAACACAGACACATCATGCAGGCCCTCTGTCATTGTGTAAAGTAGTTATTACAGCTCCGTTGGCTCACATTTACACGCTACTTTGTCACACCTCTCCCTCTTTCTCTCAGTTGCCATACCCATTGACAGTGTTATTTATTACTGCTTGACAACACTGTCGTCTTGCCTTCAGATATTAATTGCTATTTGTACATCATCCATCCATCAATTTAGGAGCTCCTTCACTCGTCACTTCACTCATTTATTCTTTTTGTTAATCATGTATTCCTTTGTCTTTCAAATTACAAAGATGTATTTGTCGAGCTCAGGATTTCACGTGGGTTTTAGTGCATTGAAAGCCATAGTCAAAACAGAGTGGGTCCCGTGACTCCTCCACTTAGTCAGTCTTTCCCTGCTTTTTGTTTATTTACAGTGTTGATTAGTGAATCTATCCACATGTCCTCCAGTGTCCACGATCTCTCCGTTTCGTTTGTCCTTCCATTAAGTCTTCCACTTGGTGACAGCTTGAGTGTGCTGTAGGAGCTTTTTGTTCTGTTCTTGTATTGTCTCTTTTCCAAATGCCAATCACCGACTAAACTGAAAGGTGTTCCCTGTGTGTTCTCTGCAGGCAGCCGGTCCTGCTGTGGAGAGGCCTGCAGGGGTGGACCGAGTCCAAGGCAAACACACCTTCAGTGGCAGGTCAGTTTGGGGGGTTTCTCTTGTATTGATGTGCACTGAGATATGAATCCTGTCTCTATTCATCGTGCTGCATCCGTAATGGGTTTTGGTGAAATAACCTTAAAAAAGCGACGGCATCTCTCTTTCTTTAGGACTTTGCATGTTACGTACTTGTGTTTTTTTGTGTGTTCATGTTTGTCTACATTCATGTTTATTGATGTTTATGTGTGTGTTTGTGTCCTACTTTCTCTTCATTAAAGCTGCATTCTAATCCAGATCAAGGCCTTTACAGACGTAGTTACTGTAAAGAAGCGCCATCATTAGCCCACTACAAAAGTCTGCCAAAATGGGGTCAGGGTCACACACACAGACATTCACACATACTCACACAATGAAAATAAACGGCTTGTCACACACTTGCATCTGCCTTTTTTTTTAATAGGCAAATGCAAGTGAACACACACATGCATACATTGGTGAACGCTGCTTAATTAAGTATTAGGGATGCAGAATGCCCGGTGTCTCTTGTGAGCCTTTTAACTGTGCATGTTTATGTGTGTGTTTGCTTATTTTAGCAGTATGTATGGCAGGAGGATGTGGGGGCAGGCTCATGCATCCTAACACAGAGTGAGGACAGATGCAGCAAACATGTAGAGCAGCATTATAGGCACATTTGATTCTCTTTATGTTTATTTTTTGTCTGTATTTGATGACCACATGTTAACAACTCCAGACTACAGTTACTGTTACTACAGTTAGGTCTTACATGATGTAACTCTGAAGTCTGTCTCAGACAGGATAAAAAACAAAGATGTCTCTCACTGGCCACACAAGTAAACCCAGGGCCATTCTCTGCATCAGCATGACTAATACAAAACCAGGGCAGTAAATATGAGGAAGTGGCTCTTACACCATTGATGAATGTGGTGCTCTGTCTGACTCCCCTGACCTCTGTTAATGGATAGTATATTAGACTGCGATTTTGAAATCAGCAGGTCGGTATGGTCGTGTAATTAATCTGCGGTTAATTCATAAATACTAAAACAAAATAATATGTGGTTAACCTGTAACATGGACATGTACAGACAGAGTTAGAGCCAGGTGGAAAGAATGTTGACCTCATGCTAAGCTGTTTTAGTCTCTCTCCATGGCAACCAGCAGCAACCGCAGATCACTTACACATCGACTCTCGCTTACATTCAATCAACCACACCTCCCCAAATAATAACCATGGCTTTCATTTACCTGAGTTTAAGAAGGTAGCAGGTCTTTATTAGAGACAGGCCTTTATTTTTGTTCTCTGTTAGATTTGTAGTGCAGTCTGTCATATTTTGTTAATAAAACTTATTTTTATCCAATCCCATTAACTCTGTTACATTATCATGCCGTAACTCCTCTGTTTCAAATTAAAAGCCGTCCTGCATTTCAGTGGTCAGAGACCCACCATTACTCAACATGGCTGGAATTGTAAAACATTTGTAGACACGCGATGTGCAACAACAGCTAGACCGGCTTAAAAGTAAAAAGGAACAGAGCGGAAATGATAGAAATGTACATTATATTTAACTGGAAAGCACATTATATAACCTGTCTCAGGACTTTTTTAAAAACTTTTTTGCTTGTTAGTGGCTGGTTGTCCTCTGTAAATGTAAAATGTTAATGGAGTAAATATGGTATACTGCTAAGAGATACACTCGCCATACATTGTATTGGCTGTCACTGAATTTTTTTCACGTTATGATCAAATAATGACATTGAGTGGCTGAATTACAATCATATTACCCCAACAAATGATTAGATGCAAATTCTTACGTGCAATATAAGTGAATTAAATAACATTTCTTGACAGTTTAAATGTCCTTGTGCCTCTTAATAGTATACGTTGAACAAACCACACACAAACCATCACAGCTGTGAGTAATGTAAAAGTGATGTAATGGTTTTCGTGGTCGCTGGGGAAACGATCCTTGAAATTGCAAAAAAAGTCCAAAATGAGTAGAGGGAGGCAGCTATAAATATTGGAACAGTAAGGCATGCTTTAACTAAACATGGGTGTGTGTGTCTGTGCATGCCTTTGGACTGTGAAGCTATACCTATAAATACAGTAATAGCTTATCATAATTTTAACCACACAGCACGCTCAGCGCAAAACTCATTACCTTTGAATCAAAATGTCCTTTTTGTACGAGGAAACAGATTTACTGTGAATTGGTTTATTGAAATAGCACTGCCAGTATATTATATTTCTTTGTGAAATAAGGCTCGGCACAGAAGGTGTTTTAGAAGCCAGAAGGTGAAAAGGTAAATGGGTTTCACTGCATGCACAAAACAAACTAGATGTGGAAAGGGTTTTCCATGGATAACAGATTTTATTCCAATGTCAATTTGGGACCTAACTCTGATTCTACACTGAGGATCTCTCTTGGTTGGTCTGTTTGTGGAGCTGTTTGTCTCTCTCTACCAATTTCTCCATGTCCATCCATTTTTCTGTATCTTTGTCCTTCTCCTTTTGTTTAGTCTTTTTGTCTTCTCTCCAGCTTTGTTCCTGACTTGTCTGTTTCTTCTTCTCTCACCCTATTAGTCTCTTTTCATACATAGGTTGTTGTTGTTCTTCTTTGGTGTTTCACTGTGACTTTGTATTTCATTTCTTACCACAGAACTTTATCACTTGAAACCAATATCCCAAAAAAACAAACAAAAAAAAATAGCCATTGTTAATTCTTTTTACTCTGGAATATATTTCATCATAAGTAATATTTCATTCAATCGTAAAAATGTGCTGATACACCAGTTTTACCCTAGCAAAACATTCTCATGGTAATTATATCATCAAGACCCCTGAAAGTCTGTCAGTAACTACGCTGGCCACAACCAGCTTTGCTAGCATTGGCTAGTTAATCTCACAGACTGTGTGTGTGTTTGTGTGTGTGTGTGTGTGTGTGTGTCCTGAGTTTTAAAGAGAGATAATGCATCCATTTCACCGAGCTGACAAAGAGGTAACTGTGGTATTTGTCATTAGTGATGTGGAGTTAATGTGCACACAAGTGAGTGGTGTCAATGTAAATGTGCAGCGGTCCATCGCTATCACATTCTGCCTTTTGACCTAATATCTAGCAGGAAAAATTAACGAAAGAAAACACGTCACACACTTAATTGAGTTGATTAATTAAATGTTGTAAATGTAACAAGATGGGATTTTTGGAGCATTAATTAACCTATCAAAATAAGATGAATTGAAAGTAAGCCACTGTCTTAGACATTAAATGACCAGCCTGCTTTGGCCCTTACATTTCAGTTAGTGATGTCCAAGATATCTGCAGTATATTTTTGTTTTTGTTTTGTTTGTTAGGTTTTATTAAATGCAAGGTCGGTAAAGTTTGACATAATTTTACTATATTTTGATGTAGAACAAATATATAGCATAGACTTTTTTTATACCATTACTCTGTTCTATAGTAGAAAAAACATTTAATTTCATAAAGTTATAGTGAGCCTACTGTCTTGATATCATTAAGCTGTATGGTTTATCTTTCCTCAAAGAACTACTCATAGTGTGTTTTTTAATATTTTTTGTGAATGTCAGCTTTTTGTATTTGAATGTTCATCTTAAGTGGCATTGTGCTTTTTTTCCTGGTATGCCTCCTCTTTGCTCTCTACATCTCTGGCATTTTCCACTTTGAAGGCCAGCTTAGAAAGAGAAAGAGCGAGAGAAAGGGAGATGATAAATAAGAAGAAGGATGAGAGGGTGAGATGCAGTGAGAGGAGGAGAGTGGTTTGGTAATGCACATCCTCCTTTTTTGTTATTTCTCCTCTGTGTTTCTGTCTTTCATAGTGAGGATCAGTGAAGTGGCAGGTGGATAAAGAGAACACCTGCTCTCTTCATCTCTCTCTGCTCCTCTCCCTCTCCCTCTGTGTGTGTGTTTTGCCCTTTCTCTCTGTCTCTTGTTCTCTCACATTGGGCTCCCTCCCTCATTTCTTCTCAAGTCTCACCCATTTTGTCTCTCTCTCACTCCCACTTCATTTTTTGCATTGATGCAGCCTGTCAAACATCTCACACAAAAAATAAAAAAAAAGGAAATGCAAATGGATCTCAAGTGCTTGTGTGTGTGTGTGTGTGTTTGTGCGCATGCGCGCGTGCGTGTGCGCGTCTGTGTGTGTTCTAGTGGGAGTGTTAGAGATCAGAGGCACAGCAGCAGGAAAGGATAGAGGGAGGGGTGGATGTTATTTTTTCCTCTCATATTAATGCTATTCATTAGCCTTGTCTAATTAATTCACTGCCTACTCCTCCCTTCATTTCAGTATATCTTGCTTCCAGACCTCTTTTGCTTCCTACCTTCTTTCCTTTTTCCCCTCCCAGCTTTCTTCAGTTTTCTGTCCTTCTCACATTTCTTCTCCTTCCCTCTTCCTATTTTTTTCCCCTTGTAATTTTTCACCATGAGAGTAGCGTCCATGTAAAGAATGGTATATTTTCAGTCTAGCACTGTGGGGAAGGCATAAAATAATATGTCAGCAACTGTTGGATGGATTTCCATGAGCTCTGTAGATATGCAAGGTCTCTGATGTTAGAACCTTCACTTGTCCAGAAAAAGATCTCAGAGTCTGTTGGATGGGTCTGCACGTGGTACAAACATTACCCAACAATGTTTGCTCATTAATTTTACTTCCCTATGATCTTTGTCTCTTCCACAATTGTAAGAAAATATCTAAATTTGTATGACATTCTATATATAGACTAACCAGATTCAGTACCTTGTGGCTGTATACTTGGGCCAGCCAGTCAAGTTACAGGATATACAGTCACAATCCTGGCATCTTGAGTTGCACTGAATAATGTCCAGATGTATTATGATGTCACAGTGGAGGTGGCATTTGACATTTTCATAGACAATATCCTATTAGTCATTTGTCATCATTAGTGTAATAGTTACTTAGATGTGGTTAAAAGTATGAATCCAAATGAATGTTTGTACCAAATTTCAAGAAATTCCCTCAAGGTATTACTGAAATGTTTTGTTCTCAAGATGTAACTATGTATGGACAAGATGAGAACATAAAAACTATATCATTACCAAACAGCATGGAAGCAGAGGAGAGAGAATGACTGGCTTTCTGCCACAGACTTCTGTAATCCAGTCAGGCCAGGTGAGCTGAATCCCCCTGTCAGCTGCTGTCCACCCACCAGCCTCCTGCAGGGAGAGGCTTTAACCACAATGACACATTTTCCAAAATGGTTTGTTTTTCTGGGGTGTTCTCAGAGATTTTCACTACCAATTACAATCAGTGTGGTTATTTATTTATTCATTGGACCTGAGAACGCTCCCATTTCCTTTATGTATTTGCATCCTGGAGGAACAGTGTTTTTAATTTCTGCTTTAAGTTGGTTTTCCAGTGGAAAGGACATACTCAAAACCTGCTTAGAAGTTGTACACAGTTTAGAATAGTTTTTTTTTTTTTTTACCTCCCCACTGTCTCCATTCTTCTTCTTCTTGCTATTTTCTTTCTGTCTCTACTCCCTCCCTACCTTCCTCCTCACATACATCTCACATTTCCCCTACTGTCCTTGCCTTCATCTCCCTTCCTCTCTCTTGCAGTCCCTTGTTTCTTATTGTCTGGATTAACTCAATTTTGCTGAGTGATGATGAGGCAGCGTCTGCTCTATGTGTGTGTGAGCTGGGAAAGAGAGAGAGACAGAGACAAAGAGTGAAGGAAGTTGTTTTTGTACAGCACATCTCTCCCCCGTTGCCACTCACCATCATCAACCAGTCTCTCTCTGGAGTTTATCAGCATCTGCACCACCATCAGTTGACGGAGGTTTAGGGATAGATGGTCTACAGAGAAGGAGGGAGGAAAGGCGAGCAGACAGAGTTGGAGGCAGAGAGAAAGGAGGGTAGAACCAAAGAGAACAAAACTAAGTTCAGACAAAACTCACTTTGAAAAAAAATGCACACACATAGGGAGCAGAGAGAAGGTCAGGGGAGGATTAATGGCTGTGCTCTGATAGATAAACTAATCAAACAAACAAAGACACACATTAAAACACAGACAGAATGTAAAGCAGACGCTCACTCGAATAATCCAAACTAGACAGAGGCATTGAGAGATTCAAAGAGAGGAAGAAACCCATAGAGATGAATGGGACAAAAAAAGTTTTGACAAACACACACATACACACACAGAGTTGTTGTTGACTTTGAATAGAGTGTTGACGTCCCCTTCTCTGAGGGATGGGTTCACAGACGTGGATTAAGTCCTTGACAAAAAAGTATTTTTAGCACAATGAATGCAGGCATGGGAAGGAATGTATCAATCTAGACTGGTAGTTTTCAACCCTAACCTCCGGAGGCACTTTTTCACACACTGTGCTGGTGTCCGTATTTGTGTGGCACTACATGTGTGTGATCTTCCCTACATTTCATGATCAAGTCTTTTTTGTCTCTCTTTGTCTTAATTGTCTTTTTCTCACTTCCTGCACCAGCCTCTGTCATATTTAGTATTTTGTGCATGCGTTTACGAGGAAGGATTGATGTTTTCACATTACAAGTCTTTACCATTGTTTTTCAGGTAATGTCAGCTTGTGTCACAGATTTGTCCCTGAACAGTTGATCATTATGCAGAGTATGTCTGCGAGTAAACAGAAACAGAAGACAGGGGGGAATACACCAGGGTTAGACTGCCCCCATAAGACTTGAAAAATATTTAACATTCTGTGTGATCAAGACAGCGGCAACAAATGTATATGTGAACTCTTTGGAGTGACCTTGTTTTCTGCATTTATCGGTCATGCTTAGGTGTAGATAAGTTTATGTGCTTAGGCTCATATCGTAGAAACTGTTTATTTTTTTTATTTTTTCTCTTTTTATGGAGCACAGCTATTAAACATTCATTGTGCAGGTGGAAACAGTAAGGGAACCATGGTCTTTAATAACTGACTGAACCATCTTTGGCAGCAGCTGCTTATCAGACAAACACAATATTCAGGAGCAATTCTGAGCCCTTCTTCCTAGAGAGGTGCTTCAGCTCAGACATGTTCTTACCATGTCTGGTGTGAGGGGTCCTCTGAGGTCATTCCATAGCATCTCTAATGGACCAAGTTCTCTAGAAGGTGCATTTTCCTGGTCTGAAACCGTTCTGTAGTCTTATGAAAAGACAGTAGAAGTTCCATGGCTGCAACCCAGACATTATCCTGACTCATTTGGAGTCATCTTCCAAATGAGCTGCAGCATTGAATCATGTCCATTTACTGGAGGATATTTATGCAGATCACCAATTTTTAACTGTCCCCGACTCCCCGCTTTGTGATTTAAAATGTCAAAGAGGTTTAGAGGTCAAAGTAAGTCTGATCCACACCGCAAATCTTGTTTCAATGGGTGAACTCCTGGTTTGATAAGTCCTGATTTCAGAGAGCTTTTGTTGATGTTGCAGTTTAGTACAATATTTATTTCATGATTGTAAAACAATTTAACATACATAATCTTATTATCTATATGTTATTTTATTCCCACTCCTCATGTCCAGTATTGTGTAGTTCTGTTTTTGTGTAAGGTCAAAGTTGGTGTTGTGACAGAAGATCTACCTGCAGTGTGTGTGAGTAAACTAATACTACATGTTGTTTTTTCCTCGCTGTCTGTCTGTGGTGTGCGTCTGTGTAGCTTGACCAGAACAGTGGAGATCCTGGGAGAGGACAGCCCCCTGGGAATCCATGTAGTTCCCTACTGCTCATCACTCAGTGGACGGTGAGTAGTGTACACGGTAATGTACAAAAATACATTCACACAGTCAGACACACAATTTCATGCACACAAAAACAACACATACCCGTGTGCTGCATGTAAGCCCTCACTCTGCCCTATCACCTCAGAAAGACTCCTCTGTTTACCAGCCACAGTGTGTCCCAGAGTTATATCCTCGTAATCCTGTTCTGTACTTGAAAGAAATTTTTGGCCCTTGCACTGCAGCACACAACATTGGCGAACACACACATGCACACACACACACACACAATGGAAAGAGGAAGAAAGGGAATAAAATTGCACAGCTATGCAGGGCTTTTATTTGGGTGTGTGACAGTCAGACAGTGGAAGGGGGATTTCCTAAAGAAAAGCAGGATG
>OMNW01016790.1:20150-30765 GCA_900303245.1 Selene dorsalis
TTTTTTTTTCCTTTACATTGCTTTTTTACTTCAGTCATCCGTTCTTTATGTTAACTAAAATGTGTGTGTGTGTGTGTGTGTGTGTGTGTGTGTGTGTGTGTGTGCGTGCGTTTGTGTGCCAGTGTTGGCTGTGGGGTCTTAAATCTGTCCATGTTGTCACAGTGTGCTTTAAGGTTGAGTTGAAGTTAGGTTTAGCAAAGGTTAGGGTCGGGCACGTCATAGTCACGGTTCAAGAAAAACTCCAGGAAATGAACACAAGTCACTGTTTTCATATGAAGTCTGAGTCGAACCTAAGCATCTAATATGAGTGTTAAGATGCCAAGATGGTGATTGAGAGAACTCACGGACAAACATAAAATTTAACAATGATTTCTTTTTACATTTGTGTATGTCACTTCTCATTAAACATCTGTCACTGACCATTGTATTCAGAACTGCACTCTCCCATTAGTGCTGTTTTTCATGAGGCCTGAGAAAATTTGGGGTTTGAATGATACTGTGAGAAAGAAGATCATTCAATTCAGTTAGTTATTATTGAGGCCATACAGTTTGATAATGTTGTACAGGAACGCTTCACATTCGTTGACCCTACCTATGCATGAATATAAGGGTTAGCATCATGTCAATATTGATGTAATGTAAACCCATACAGCACTAAACATGTTCGATGGCCGGTACACAAGCTAACTACCACTGCCACAAAAGGAGGCAAAAAAGAGGGCACACATTAAAAAAGGCACAGCAATAAAATAATATAAACATCGAGTAAAAGCTGTAAAGATCAAAACAGATATGAACGATTAGAAGAATACGTGGAAAAAAACGAAGGTAAAAGACAAGACTATTGCTGTTAGTTAAATTTACAGGCACAGTGTAACAGTATCGAGCACAATTAACTGATAAATATCTTAATGTTTAACAGTCCTAGAAAACAACAAATGAGTTACAATGGATTAAATCCTGTGTATTAGTCCTTGTGTGTTGTAAAAAAAAATCTGTCACTTGTTAAAAATCCATAATATAAAGTATATCAAATGACTCCTGCTGCTGTTAACAGCAAAAGTGCTATTGTGGGTGTTGATTATGATTATAATGGTAAAGAAAACGATATCAGAAGTCTCACTGAAGAAAACCAACCAAAACTGACATTGACACTTTCTGAGATTTGAGGCCTGAACAAAAGTTCAGTGCAGAAGACGCGAAATAACGTCTTAAAATAAAAAATGGTGCAACTAGATAATCCTCAGTGGTGTTTTGTTTTACCACAGAGCAGGAAACCTGAGTGTGAATTCAGTCTGCAGTGATTCTACTTCATGTCGGTGCTGGGTTAAATTGGATTACCAACAACAGTGACACAGAAAGGCAATTTAGTTCACGGACTTGGAAGTCTGGGATATCAGACATTCCTACAAGCACATAAATACACCATCACTCAGTCAGCACATCCCAACTGGACCTGATTCAATAACCTAATTCATTTCACACCTTATCAAACAAGGTGAAAAACTGGATTTACAACCAAAACTCAACAAATTTAAATCTGAATTAGACCACAACGAAACAGCAAACAAGAAAACAGTGAAGAGGAAAACCACACGTAAGTAAGTAAAACTTTTGTTAGTCAAGACGGTATAATTAGTTAGAAAAGGAGAAATGGAAAAATATGATATTTTGAGCTAAAAGAAAAATAAATTATGTTGAATGAATACATCAAGATGAATGAAACAGTAAAAGGAAATACAATACTACAGAGAATTAACTGAGATTTGAAACATCCAGCCATTGAATCACGACAGTGAAATCTGTCTCGTTTTAAAGTCAGTCCCCGCTCTAAAGAAATGTTGGATGCTTTCATGTAAAACTGAGTTATCAGCTATAACGGCCGAATGTTACGGGGAATGTAGGAGGATTTCCAGATCAAGTTAAAAGTCAGAGGGAGCCACTGAAGATTGACGTCAGCATGAAGACTGTTTTAGGACTTTTTCTGTGGTTTAATTGTACCTGTGTCTGGTTCTGTTGGACTTCCTCGGTTCTTCCTTGGTTCTTCCCCTCTGCTGTCACTCTGCGGGAACCGCTGGGTTTCTCCCTGTAATGAAATAAGGTCTTGACCTCAGCCTGTTAAGTGCCACAAGAACACTCGAGAAGACTCGGCACTATACAAATAAGATTGAATTGAATTTAGTTGCATTTTTATTTCTGCATGATTAACTTGTAATTTTAGCAATTCACCTCCATCAAACAACATTGTGTCCTTTTCATATGACCATGAAATGACAGGTAAGAGTCAATATACCTGTTTTGTGTGTGTCTTTTTTCTTTTTTAAAAATATAGAGACAGAGCCAAAAAATGCAAATACTTACAACTGAACAATATGTAAAATGTGTAAAAAGTTTTTCACATTTAATCCTCTTATCTCGGCATCTGTGATGTGAGTAAAAAGAAATTTCTAAATACATAAATCTGTTGAATGTGAATTCAAAGAAAAACACATAAAAATGAAAACATTACAGACAGAAGGCCATCGGCAAAGTCATTTTAATCTGATTCTGTTGTTCTAAAGTATTTGCAAGACTAATTACATGTCTCAACTCTGTATCTTTCTATTTTAATTTAGAGATCCACATTAAGGACATTTTCCTGCAGTAAACTGAGAGCAGCAGCAGAGTAACCTGTTGTGTGTATTGTTCGGAGAGACACGCACGGCCATCACACAACTATCTGCCCCTGCTGACCCGTGCAGCTGATGGAGATCATAAAACATGGACACATGGAGAAACATGCGTTACGTTGCAAAGATTTCATACTGGTCTGTTCCAGGTGTTCCAGTGGCAGTCAGGTTCATTAACACATGTTAAGTGCTCCTGGGACACGACGATGTGATCTTCAAACTACGGTCATACAACTGTACTGTATATTGCATGATCAGACAGCGGGGCAGAGTCACTGTTGTATGATGTTGAATATGCTGTAAATCACTGCTTCACTGTTAGTTGTAGTTCAAGTCATGTTAAAAGATGACACCGGTGACATCATCAGTGTGCAGAAATAAAGAAAACAGTCAAAACTGCTGGAGCAGTGTGTGAGTGTGTCTGAAGTTCAGGCTCGGCAGCTTCCTTTTGACCATTAGAAATATATTTTTATTCAGTAAATTCTAAAATACAGCTGAGTTTGGTGAGACCGAACTATGGGCTGAGAATAACCTAACTTACGATCTTTATGTGCCCAGTTGAGATCTGGCATTTTGTTACTTTATAATAGAGTAAATAGTCCCTTTTTGTTTTGTATTGTCAGTTTTACTGAGAATAGTACTAGAACATAATAGTACTTGAACATATTCAAGTTGGCTGTTTACATTATTTGAAAGTAAAATGTCCTGACAGATTTTCTTCCTTTTACTTTTAGCATGTTTGTTTGTTTGTTTTTATACTGGTCTCTTGTTTATTCTACTCAGGGCCAAATCAGTTTGATATGATAAAGAATTAAACTTAAGTAATAATAATAAGGAAATAACAATTAAACTAGCCAACAAAGTGTCAGAGTAAATAAATAAGTCAGACCTCAGATGACTTGTCTGTGTTGTCTTCAGGCCCGACACTGATTTGTAACTCACAAAGTCACAATCAAAGGTTTCAGAGTGCAGGCGCACTTTACTTCCACTGAGCTGATTTATGTGACAGGTTAGCTTGTATTGTTTGCTCTCTGCTGGTTATACACAGATGGATGACACATCGTACTCCTGTGGTTTCACATGATCTATATATAAAGAAACTAGACCTTTAAATAAAGACAAATACCAGATACAGCATATGTATCTTCGGCTTGATCAGTTAAACCGTGAATTAATGCTGCAAAAAATGGTGATTTTCAAGACCTATTGCTCAAACGATGAAAAAAGTCAAATGGATTCAACCAGTTTTTCTACAAGCCAAAGATGGCGTCTTTAAATAACTTGTTTTGTCCAACCAGCAGCACGGTATGCAAAGATAATAAATAATGCAAAATACCATGATATTAAACCTGTGGATCCTGGAAATCAGTGAACGTTTGTTAATTTTTTCTGAATATATAAATACATGAAACAAATAACAAAGTGGTTCACTGTAAATTTGCTGTGGATTAACTTACCCTTCATTTATTCACTAATAGATCCTTGCAATGTAAAAAACAAACAAAAAAAACAACAGGACAGGCTGTTTGTTTGCATGTGAACAGGACTAACCAGAGAAATGTCAGTGGCCTGTGGTAACTTAGCTCAGTGTTTGAGGTCTCGTCAAGATTTATCCTAAACTTGCAATGACGAACAGAATCGGGAGCAATAAAGGAAGGAATCACAGAGAAAAAAGAGTAAAGGACTCCATTACTTTGTTTTCATTGTGCGGGCACTGAGCTGGAAAAGCAGCGTGACCCATGTTGTGTCCCAAACCATGGGCTGAAGACATGCTGTGCTGTTGATTGCTCTCCACAGGCTTAATTGAAAGAAGGCACCATATGGTAAGAAGCCATAAATTCTCCAGATCATTTTTTTTCTCTATTTCCTGGTTCTTTCTTTTTCTCCCCCCACCCCCACCCCCCAACATCTATAAAAAGAGAACAATGGGCTTGCTGTCTTTGGTTTGGCTGATAATGAATCCAATACTTCCCCCTCATGGCAAGGGCTGATTAGAAGAAGAAAAAACATTTTGTCATAGTCTTTTGATGGAAAACCCTATCTCTCCCTCTCTGTGAGTGTGTGTGTGTGTGTGTATGTGTGTGTGTTTTTAAAGTGTTGTGTCATAGCAGCATAGCGGTTATGGGGTGAATAGAGTGACCTGGTGGGTTGTTTTAAAGGCTGCCAAAGGGTCCACCCTCTTCTCTGCTTTCCTCTTTCCTCCACCTCTCTTTTCTTCTCCCTCTCAACCACTTTGTTTTTCCATTCTGCCCCTAAACGTAATACTTTTTCAAGTTACTAACCCCATCACAAACCTTTCTAATTGTTGCATGTGCTCATAATTCACAGCATTCCCCGCCGTGTTCAATGCTGTGGCTCGTGATGCACCGCTGTAGCAACCAGAAATCAGTGGCTTCTTCAGGCCCAGAGGAAGTTTCCTTCTCTACACTGACTAGTTAATAGTCACTAAAGTGGTCAGAGAAACATCCCCTGTAGGCACAAATACACCCTCTCATGCACTGATGTTACTGAGCCACAGTTGTCATCATTTCAGCATCAGTAGCTGCAAAGCATCATCCTTATCTTAGTTATATCAAAAGGCAAAGTGGACCTACAAAGAAAAAAATGGGGCCCCCTGGTGGAAGGGAAACATTACAGCACATAATGGTTGGGAAGTGGGAAGGGGAAAGAGGAGGAGGAGAAGGAGGAAGGGAGAAAAGGGAGGGGTCTGCATGAAGTAATGGCTGCCAGATGTTTTGGTATTATCGCAGGGAAAAATTGTATTCCAGCCGTAGTCATCTATCATGTTCGCCAGTCGACTGCACTTAGAGGCCTCCAGACAGACAGAAAGGAGACATGAAGGGAGATAAGTGTGTGTGGGGGTGTCTGTGACGTGCGTGTACGTGCGCGTGTGCATGTGTATGTGTGTGCGTGTGTTGAGGGAGGGGGTTGTTATAAACTCAGATACTATTGACTACTTTATATAATGTCTCACTGTGCTTCAAATGAAAATGTGGCAGGGGTTGGTTTTACACTTCCTACACGCATAATGAGGTTGTGTGGTTAAGTTAGATGTTTGGCACATTGCAAATACATTGATGCTTTGACGAAACATTGACGAAAATGTACAAAATGTCTTGCAAAATGCAAAATATCTTGCGGTAGATGACTTTTAGCGACTAGGGCATTATCAAACTTTTAATGTTTTTTTTTTTTTTTTTTTTATTTTGGCACACACAGCATGTGGTTAAGGTCAGGACCAGCTCCTGGTCTGGTATCAAAATATGAAATACTGGAAGATTTTTGCGGGTTTGCATTATAACTGTGGTTCTCCTTCAGAGGCCCGGTGTCCTCCGGTGTCAAGGTCCAAGAGGTCTGTTAGTGCACCCCCACCCCCATCCCACCAACGACTGGTCATTTAGATTCATTTCAATTCTTGGCGATTCCTGGGGATTTTGAATAACTTCTTTTTTCAAAACACACAAACTCAGACCAGCAGCATGTGGCCTGACCCTGTCACTCAGTATTCTGCACTATACAATCAACTATTCAAATCTGATCACTGTCATTGATTTGCCCAAAGAGGATGCAGTGTTATAGTATAACAAAAAAAAACTACCTACCTTCCTCAATACTGTTTTTATCTTAGTATTTATTGTATTTTATTATTATATTTATTTATTTAGTCTTATTTTACACACCAAGTCCTGGGAAACTGTCTTTTGTGGTATGAATGACATTAAACTAGTCTGAGTCTGAGTCCTGTCACTATCATATGTCTCACCAGCAACCTGAGGAGCTTGAACACTGCTGGGTCCCTTCAAAGTTATTTCTGAGCTGAGCCACCACATGAACAGGACACAAGCCAATGCATTTCATGCCCTGGGTGGTACAAAGATTTCTCAACACTGCGGAAAATGCTGAAACACTGAGTCCTGATGAAGGTGGTGATCAAGACAAGAACAGACGAGGAACTAATGCAACCCCCTCAGGACAACAGAGGAAGGTGAGAGCAGCCATTTTAAAGGAAAGAACCAGCATTTGGAGATGAAACAACAAGGCAAATGAGCTTTTTTTTTTCTTTTGACTGCGAAGCTTGGTGGGTAATCCATTGAGAGCTCTTCGTCAGCAAAGGGTTCAAGATTGCTGTAGAACTAACTAGCTGCAGGTTAGAGAGCAATGATCACTGGTGGGCAGAACAACACCCAAACAAGTGTGACACTCATCTCGCTGCCCCATCCCCAAAATTTATTGACTGATTGAGTGAGCATTGAACATTATCAGAGAGGGGTGCTTACAATGCAGTACTTTCTTGTAAGGGATATTTACAAGCCTACCAGCATTTATCATCAAATGTCTTCAACTAGGTTGCCTGGAAGAGTTTGTCAGCATCACAACAACATCACGATACGTTACTGATGATTTCCACAGGCAGGAGGTCAAAAAAAAAAAACACACAATATTATAGATGAGGCTTGATCACATCCTCTTTCAGTTGAAGTTTCATTTTCCTTTCACAGCTCCACTGAAGCGTGTTATCTTCAGTCAGCATCTGTTTGTTTTAACATTCCTCGGGCTTGAGATGTTGAGAGCCGACTGAAATATTTCTCACATTATACGCACATTTAGTTTATTTATTTGTTACTTATTTGTAATTTGAAAATCTCAAGATTGATCTTTGCGTTTGCACCTTCTCTCAGTCAACATGCTGTAAACATCTGCTCTAAATGTCATGCATCTGCAGCAGTTACTTCTTGCAAGTGGCTCAGCACGGGCTGCACGATGTGTAGATTGCGATGCTTTGGTGCTTGTTTACAGACATGCACATGTATTTTAAGCTTAAAAAAATTACAGGTAAAAGGTAGCGTGAGCTTCATTAACTGTGACATGAATAGTTACAGTCTATATGTGCTACAGTTCCATGGGACAGTCATGATGCAGCTGACACCAGTTATGTCACAGTGAAGCGTCTACCAGAGGCTGAAAAACAAGAGTCAGCTGACCTGAGATCTCACTTTGTGTCTGCTGAGGAGATGTTATCTCTGGCTACGAGACGTGAGGTTATGGAGGTCAAGTGAAGACTGTGTGGACGGTGATGTTAATGTCCAAAAAAAATAAAACATCCATGAGAGAGAAGCTGTGAGGGATGAAGATTAACAGACAACAAGGGGAATAAGAGATATCCCTTTATAGTAATTGCATGGAGCAGCTTCAGGACCACAGCTCCCAGTGAGTCCAGTACAAACACCAGTCAAGTTTGACAGCACGAGAAGACAACCAGAAGCTTGTCTGAGTTTATTTTGTATTTGTGGTGTTGTTTTTTGGTTTCATCTAAAATTCTGAAATTTAAAGTATGTGATTTCCACCAACATACAGTACCAGTCAAAGGTTTAGACACAAGTTCTCATTCAGTGGTCTTTCTTTATTTTTCTTATTTTCTACATTGTAAATTCATACTTAAAACATCAAAACTATGAAGGAACACATATGGAATTACGTAATAAAAAAAAAAAAAAACACACACGCACACACACACACACATACACACACAAAAAAGTGTTAATTAAAACAAAAGTGTCTGTCATCTGACCTAAACCCAACTGAGATGGTTTGGGACAAGTTGGACCACAGAGTGAGGGCAAAGCAGCCAACAAGTGCTCAGCACGTCTGGGAACTCCTTCAAGACTGTTTGAAAACCGTTCCAGGTGACGACCTCATGAAGCTGATGACAGAATCAAAAGTGTGCAAAAAGCTGCCATCAAAGAAAAAGGTGGCTACTTCGAAAAAACCTAATATATAAAACATATTCTGCTTTGTTGAACACTTTTTTGTTTACTACATAATTCCATATGTGTTCCTTCATAGTTTTGATGTCTTTAGCATGAATCTACAACGTAGAAAGTAATGAAAATAAAGAAAAACGATGTGAGATGAGATGGTGTGTCCAAACTTTTGACTGGTAGTGTACATAATTTTTCTTCTCAATTTACTGCAGTACAGTCACCATATAATCATTATTATAACAACATGTAATGTTTTGTTACAACATTACAAAATTATATGATTATAATCGTGTGCCAGTGTTTCTCTTTTATGTATTGTTATACAAGTCTGTATGATTCATTTCACCTTTGTTTATGACATGGGTTGTATGTGTTTTGATGGTCTGAGTCAAGAGTCCAAGGCTTATTTTATTCCCACTCCACTTTTTGTGTGTGTGTGTGTGTACATGCGTGCATGTGTGTGTTTGTGTCCCGGTCATTGTGAGGTCATCTCTGTCTGACGCCAGCTCTCTCACTAATTATCTGCTCTCTTGTCTTCACCCGAGGCCAGACTCAGGCCATTACATCTCACGTTAGTCTTTGTCAGAACGAGAAAAATCCTCTCAAGCGCTTTTTCCCCGTCTCCTATCAGCATACCGACTGGGACGCCAGATAAGGCCTGATCAATGGACAGCTGACTGACAGCTCCATCAGATACCCTGGCCATGTTGAGACCGAGAAGCACGTCAATAACTGTTCTCTGGGGTTGGTTAAATGTGCACTGGGTAAAATTATATTGTATTATATTATATCGATTTTGTAATTTGGATGGTTTCAGTATTGGATTCTTTATTTGTTTCAACCCTAAAACATAAAAATTTGAACACAGAATTTAATTTTTTCAAGATAGAGAAACTTATATTTGTTTCAATAACTGTATCAAATACACAACTTCTGTCTATAACTAGAGCTGTTTGTTGTGTACGTTGTGCAGCTATACCACCTTATATCAGTAGAAAATGGTGTTATTAAAATAATTTTGATAATTCCCTATACAGTATAGCTTCAGTAACAATATATTAATTTGGCAGTGTTTTGCAACCAGTGGAAACACCCATCATCACTGTAAACAAGATGACTCTTCAGCATTTCCTTTTTGGCCTTCAGAATGCCAATCATGATCATCAAGATCAACCACATGACAGTTTACATTTTTGAGGAGGTGCACATGAGCCACAGTGGGATGCCGGCTATGCCACAGCAAAGTCACCACAGACATTTGCCACAGGAACATGATTATGCCTTTGCAGAAGTGACAGGGATCTCAACCCTATTGTTTGTAAAATAAAAGGCTTTCATGTCAACCATCATTTAGACAGAGGGACGTGAGTGAGGAGGACTCAACATATGTCATATGTTGGATAATTTGACGCAAACCAATAAACCTAAAAAATCACCTTTTGAATTTCTCCACGCAATCGTCACCTGTCAGCTTCACTGCTCTCCTGATGAGTATTTTCAAGTGAGAAGTGTTTTATGTTGGTGTCACAAATCACAGTGACACAAGTGCATCACTGCAGGCAGCAAAAAGCAGCAGCAAATCCACATGCTGTTCTCTCGAGTCATTAAAATTTTACAGTCGCACAAATACAACAAACAGTGCTCACAGAGTGGCGTTGTCCACCATTGAATTTATAATAAATCATCTTGGATCTGTGTACTATAGCTGTCAGAGTTGTAAAATCATCAGTTATTTCCACTTTCTAAAATATCAGCTATTAGAGAAGAAACGTTTGTTTTCCCATTGAGTCAAACTTGTGAATTTAATTTGTGAATATGTTTCTGAAAAGTTTTTCTTTTAAATAATGGTGAATGGAGAAATCACAAGGAGAAAAAAAAAAAAAAATTTTTACACCTCGAAATATATCGCAACATAAAATAATTATAATATGCAGTCTATCTGTTAATCAGTCTGTACCAAGTACTGCACAATTTACTGAAAGCAAGAAATCAGCCCAGTTTGCACCAGCTACCATGTAACCAAGTGGTGGTTTATTAAATTCAAATGTTTACATCCCACTTTAAGTATTATTTAGACTCCCACTATATTTTCCACACCACAACATGGACACTTCATCATCACTGCGACATCACTACATTTACAATTCAAATTTGCAAGAAAAAAGACAGACACAGTAAGGGAGA
>OMNW01016803.1:0-10624 GCA_900303245.1 Selene dorsalis
GCTCGGACCACTTCTCTGTCCCTCCTTTCTCTCTCCGCCCGTTCTAACTCCATCTCTCGAATTTCGGCATCTGTATATTCAGGCTCATAAAGGTTTCCCTTTGGCTCTGTGCTTAGGGGAATGTCTTCGTCACTTGTCTCGTAGTCAGACATGTTTACTTTCGCTATCCGAGTAGTAAACACTGTGAAACAGCTGACGTAAAGGTGCGTAGCAGTTGACAGGCGGCAGCGCGCAGTGATACGAAAGGAGAGAAAATAGCGCAGAGCGATTGTGAGGTCTGACTTTTTCGTGGACAACGGTTTTGTGGTGCAAATGTATTACTCTTTTGAACGCATATTGTCTGGAGCAGCAAAACGCTTTATTTTTGTGACCCCAGCAACTAGTCGGAACTACTTTCTTCAACACCGAAACCTGGCCAAAACTCCGCTCACGGGACGCACCGGGGGGAAAGTCACTGTTGATGCACTACACTGCTAATGGTAATGTCATACAACTTCAAGTCAAAAAACCCGAACTATCCCTTTAAAAGGGATCAATTCAGCAAATTGAATGTAATTATCTGTCAGGTTGTTGCTCCTGTAAAAGTGTGGAGGTGTCACCTCTTTCGATTATTGTGTGTTGTTATAACTTATTTCAGGGCTGCAGGTCACTCTTATCTGCATGCACCATGTAGCCGCAGAGTTTCTGGTTTAAAGGCAACAAGCTGGACAGATGACAGGCATGTTTACTGTTCTCTTACTGTGCTCTTACAGTACATGTGTTACAGCAAGAAAAGCGGTAAGTTCACATTCACAATCGCCAATTAACACCTGCTATAACTGCACTCTTTTGAACCAGGTGTAAACACAGATTCAACCCGATGTTAGTGGTATTTTTGAGCGTCATTTATTTATTCCTTTAAAAGGTTACCTAGTCTTACTTAAAGCCTCTGAAGATGCAAACTGCTTTTTCTCTCCTCCTAAACAACCTGAATCATCTCATGTGGCTCTGATACATGTGACATATAGAAACGACAATCATCCATCAGCAGCGGATGATTGTTTGACATGAAAATCTGCGAAGCAAAAAGGTCTGGTTCCAAATTAAAGGCCTTTGCCAGGTGTGTCATTAGGAGTGTTTCATCATGTATGAACCACTGCAGCTCCTGACAGCTCTGTTTCATCTAATGAAATGACCAAGTCTGACACCACTCACAGTATTTCACTCTGAAGAGGACGAATTGTTTTGTTTGGGAGTGAGATGCTTTCCCGCCATTACCTATTCATGACATGGAATCAATAATCCCCCTCCTGCACAGTGTGTGCTGCTCCCGGGTCTGAGGGATTATTTTCATGTGCTTTTTCTTCTGTTTAGACAGACTGTTATGGACTCGAGAAGAGAGCAAGAGATAAGAGAAAGGCTTTGGAAAAAGTCCTGGCTTGTTGTTTATCCAGTGGTACACAAAGCAGAAAACATGGTATTTTATTCACACTGACAGTGTAGAACTCTGTGCTCTTCACCCAGAGTGAAGCACTTGAAATTTACCCAGTAAAGAGCAGAGAACAATGAGGATTGGTGGGCTCTTGACAGGATGAGTTAAACCTCATCTCCGCTTGGTTTCATGCTCTCCAGTGCCACTGGAACTGGACATTTGATGTTGAGTGTTTGATCACTGCAGACACAAACTCCCTTTTCTTTTTTCAAGGCTGAGCAAAACTATTCAGCTTGTGTTTTAATTCGGATTTAATAGACTTTAACCTCACAATCAGTGGGTTTCTAAGAGATTCCGCTGGACATATAGTGCTCATCAGGTGGTTTTCTGGGGCCAAGCTGAAAGAGAGCATATTGAATAAAATCAGCAGTGACTCCTTAACTGTTCTCCAGCACATTTCGGAGCGTTGATTGGTAAATTTGAAGATAATAACACTTTGATTATTGCCTGCGCTACCATTTACAAGCGTGATATGAAAACCATGAGTCCTTTAGGGAATCTGTTTGGTTATATGCTGCATTTTAAAGACTTATATTTAATATTTAAAAAGTTAATACCACGGACCAGGGAAGGCAGTTAGATAATCAATACAGATTATCACATAAACACCGCATTCAATAAGTTATGATCCTTTAGGTTTATGATGCTGTCAGCATTTAGAACAACCTGAATTTCTCATGTTTCCATGTGTATTTCCCACATTTGATCTTATGTCACATGCTGTAACATATGGTACCATGTGGAACACATGTGAAGGACAATGTCCCAGAGATTTTCAAAGTTTCACCATCACCCACATTTTCAGTATACTGAATAATATACACAGTACTGACAAGCAACAAACTACACACAGATGGGTTTCACATGTAGTCCCAGTGTCACGTGGGAAACTGCACATTCATCCATTTATTAGCTATAACACTTATCTGTGCTGGGTCACGGGGGCTGACGGTGGTCTCCAGCCTATCACTGGTCAACATGTAGAGAAATACGTCCTCACATCTTTAAACCTAACAGTTTAGAGTCACTGGGAAGAAACTGGAGAACCTGAAGACAACCCACATAGGCACAGGTAGAACAGGAAAACTCCATGCAGAAAAGAAGACGATAGTAGCCTCACAAGCACAGGGGATCCAACAGTACTATTTCTAATTTGATCTCATTTATACCAGCGTCACTGTGTCCTGGTCGTTCTCCACCACTTTGCGTTCCAGCTCCGTGGAGTCGCTGCCAAACTGAACATTCCCTGCTGCTGCCTCACAGTTAAAGCAGCAAAGGGAAACACTGGGCGTCTTTTTATTGTGAGGCAGTCATGGGAAAAACTGGGTGTTTGTTTAGTCTGCTGAGATTAGTGTTAACCATGATTGATCATAAAATATCTGCGTATACATAACAGTGGCCATTTTCTTCATCAGCAGAATGGATGGGGATGGAGCAGCCACTGTGAGCTGTTTGATTTCATGCTGCAAACAGCACAAGTGATGCAGCTTGTTGCTGCTTCTTCTGATTAAGATTTAGATTATTATTGACTCACTTCTTCATGAAAACGGTGTGAGTTTATGGGATGTGTAAGTGGATGCACTAGTTGCTCCTTTTTTGTTTTAAGATGCAGCAGCTTAAGCAGTTTTTGCTGCTACCACGGTAATCACAAATATCACCGGATGCAGTGTTGCACCTTTAAGGCAAGTATCTATTCAGCAAAGTTCAGATGAGAGCCAGGAAATAGAGAACAGTGATTGGAAATGACGGACAGTACAGAAATGCGTTGGTTGAGCCTGCACGCAGCAGGTACTATCTAAAAATAGGATATGATCCGTACACACTGAGGAAAAGTGGTTTTCCCCATGAAAGGTCAGACTACAAACTTACACGAACATCTGCGTGCACATCACCCATGAAGACGGTGCCGCTAAAAACCAAAACAACAACAAACGCACTTTCCAGCCGGCTTACCTGTAACTCACCTGCAGCTCCACAGACGAGCTGTCAGAGGAACCTCTACTGTTCCTCTTTATTTAGTCTGGTGTTTAGATGCACTTTGTACAAAAAGAGTAAAACATTGGTAGCTCTAACCGCCTTCATAGTGCCGATTACCTGAGCCAGATCAGAGTGGATGTGGCGCTGCACAGCTGTAGCAGTGTGTGTATGTTTTATAACATCAGCAAGAAAGAAAAACATCATTGATTGTACTCTCAATTGCCGATAGAGGATTGGGTTTGCCAGTTGGCACAAGCCTAGTCACAGACACTCAATAGAGCATTTGAATCTAATCATTTAACAGTTAGTGTCGGTTACCAGTGTGGAAAAAAATTCAAAATGTGCATCCTTAGTTTTTTCTGATCTGACCGGTTGGTACAGCTGTAGACTGCACAATCTTTAGGCATTTTTATGGCTTTTTCCTAACAGCGAATCACTTCCTGCCCCCCAGCTGCAATCGTGACATGCCAAGTGACATCACCTGCAAACCACCTACTGGTGTGACTGTGTCAGGAACTCCTGATCTCCAGGACTCTGCATGCACAACAGTGTCAAGACTTTAGATTAAGATTTTTTTTTTTTTTTTTTTTTTTTTTTTTTTTTACATGAAATGGGCTCTATTTTTATTGAGTCACTAAGAAAACAGTCAGCCAATCAGAGGAGAGGCTCAGAGCCTCCTCACTCTCTGTCTTCAGAAATAACAGCACTCTCAGTCATGGTCTGTCTGGAACACTTTACCTGGCTGAATAAACAAATGTGGAGATATTTCATGAGATGCATTTTACAGGTTTTGGTGGTATAGAGAGAGAGGAGGACGCTGAATGTAACCTGACACAGCACAGCAGTTTACAGATGCTGTTTACTAATAGAACATAGTAAGAAAGGCTCAGACACTGTGATATGAGTGTGTATGTGTGTGTGTGGTAGGGGGCTTTGACTTTCTACTCACACACTGAATGCTGTTAGTTTACTCAATGACTTGGGGATTGGTGATCAGGGGTTGCAGCAGGCCACACTAAATCTGACTCCGGCTGAGAAGAAGAGTGTGAATTGAGGTTCAAAGCAGGAGAATCTATCAGGGACTTTTAGAGGAGTTATATGAGGCTACTTGACAGCAGGGGTTTGGTCTGCAGCCTGAAGCCAAGCGCTCACCAACGTCAACCATGATCTGAATCTCCGACACATTTTCAACAGCACAAGACCTTCATGTATTTAGTGTAGGGTCGTTAGAAATCACTGATCCAGGATCACTACTGATAAATTGTAATAACCCCTGACATCTCCTTCTGAGCCATTTCAGTTCATCCACTCTACTTTATATTATAAGCAAAACTCAATACGTTCCCATGAGCCTCAGCTGAGCTTTCTGTTTAGTGTGGATTTGCCCACTGATAATTGTAGGTGTGGATCAGTAGAAAGCACAATAAATACAATGTTACACAGTAAGAGCAATTTCCCAGCATTCACTGTGACATTACACACTGAGTTACTGTGGTTACCAATCGTTCCCTGGAAAAAAAAAAAAATGCCCACCAAGTGGATTAAATGATAAGTTAGAAGTAGACAGTCATGAAATGATAGAATTAGTGTTAATGTTAGCACTATAGGAAAAAAGACAGCAGCCTACGTGACAGACACACAGAGCTCACAGGTGATTCAGAGTGTATAGTTTCCTGTCCTGTGATGGCAGGATGACAAATTACAAGTATACTTTTCATTAGATCTGCACCAACATTAATATTCTGTTTACAAACAAGAGGAGAAAAAGAGAACAAACATATATATATAACTCAAAAGTCCCAAACTCCCAATGGTGTGCAACATGTTTTGACATTGTCATGATAACATGTTATGTCACATAGCGGCTCTTCATACCATCGTTACACTCGATCACTGGCCTGGTGATGTCAGGTCATGCTCATGTCCGACCCTATGGGACCTCTAGTCTCTACATGTGCTATTGAAAAGTGTGTTTAGTGATGAAGCTATATTATCCTGCTGAAAACCTCCACATCAAAGATGATGCTCAATTTTCCACTTCCTCCAACAATGTCTTGAGTGAGTTTTTGTTGAGCAGCCTCACAAACTCACAAAATATACCCCCTTCCTTTTGTTCAAGAAGCATAAAAGAAACAACACTGCTGTTAAATCTAAATAAATTAGCCCCAGTTGGAGGCAGTAATAATGGAGCACAATAAGCAATAAGCTCCTGTCTTGAAACAAAATGAAAGCAGTAAATATCCGCTCTGCTCCAAGCTCCACTCTTTTGGCGTGGTGGGTGGGAGTGTAGGGTGGGGTGGTTTCTTTCCGTCTCTTACTGAAGGCATTAAATGTAATTTAAAGCTACTAATATGAGTTTGGGAGGGGAACGCCGTAGGAGGGACGCTGATTTCTCATCTTTTCACCTTTGCTATTTCTCTGCAAGCTAATTTTACATGGGGCTTTGTTTTGTCGGATGACAAGCTTCATGGCGTTGTCCCTTCCACATGTGGCATAAAAACATGTCAGCCACTACAGGAGACAGTATCTTGTTATCTCCGAACCACTCCAAGCCTTCTGCTATCTTCTGTAATTATGTGTGCTACTATGCACAACAACACCCTGCTTTTCCACATCTTGCATGCTACGAAAAAAGAGACAGACATATTAGGCTTTCTGCACAATACTGGCACACTGAGCTATTAGAGCAATTAGTCCTGCTTGGCATATCTGCACTGTCATTTGCTGTTTTGTCTGCTGTTGTTGTTTTGTCGCAGAGCTTGAGATTGAATCGGAGGTGCACAAAACCTGTCGATGCTTTATTCAAGTGAAAAATCAATAGTGGAGTGAGCTTTGTATTAGTCACTGAAGAATACTTTTATATCAATAAGGTGCATAATAATGATAATACCTTACACCGCACAGTCACTTTTCTTTAAAAATCATTTATGGAAACCTTTTTTTCTTGTGAGTTTTGTTTAGTTATTTAATGGGCATGGAAGAATTTCATATAGTTTCAAAACAAAGCATAAAAAGAATGTGTCGCACACAGAGTTTTTAGTTGATCTTTTACGTGGTCAGTCTAATTAAAAAGTCACAACACCACACAATTCAGTTCAGCACACATACAACTGAAGTGCACAGCAGAACCAAACTGCCCTTTTCCTAGCCCAATGCGCTGTCATATCAGTTGATAATATCCTACAAATAGCTTAAAATATGTACATACAGTTGGAAGAGACAACAACAGCACGACAAACAAAGGACATTGTAAAGGAATCAGTAGCTGTATCTGGGGTTAATCTGATTTCAGATGTCGATGTGTTCACAGTGCTTTTATAGAGAAAGCTTGAAGAAAATTGTCCAAACTGAGATCCACGATGTGGAGTTTTGTGTTGCCCTTCACCACAGTCCCTCTATTTATGTCTGACCTTCAAATATGCAACACATTTTGACAAATTTGAAAAACAAAAACAAATAAAACTCAAAATAATTTAGACAGTATATTATGTGACAGTGATGCCATCACACAGGGTTTTTGTCCATGTCTTTCACTGTCTGATTGCATAAAAGTCTGGGGGGTCTAACTGGATCAGAGTTAGAAACTGTTCCTCCGCATCTCCAGCATTACTCAAGTCTGACTTGAGTGACGTCACATTAACGTTACACAGGCTGCAGCAGAGCAAGGTTGAAAAAGGAGACTCGTACATCTTGTACTGCCTCCTAAACGACATTGTCTCATGCACCCGGCATCATAGCATTCCAGCAGCATTATCTCTATCTGCAGTCGTCCCATCCTTTACAGAACATGTGCATAACAGAGGCCTGTGCCTGAATGCCAAAAAGCCATTTCCTTATCAGATGTGGATGAAATTCTACAGATTTCTTGTCTGAAAAGAGATAATGTCACATACTGTAGGAGGGATTTCCTGCAGTTGTTACTATATCGTCCCCAGATCATGTGTGTTTTCCAAAAACACTTCCTTGGTAGTGAACACATCTCTTCCCAGCTTTAGGCGACAGTCAGACTGAATGTGATGAGGCAGCTGGGCGTCACTGACACCTCCATCAAATATAGTTTCATTTTGCTTCACTTTGTTGTTGCTGTTGGGGTTCATGGGTCAGATGAGTTGGCCAGGGTCGTTACATGCTCTACTGCAATCCAGTCATTTACATGGTTTAGACTCAACTTAGACTCAACCCAACTGGTTTAGACTTCATGGCCCAACCTATCTCATATTTTCATCTATAAAGCTCTTGTTGGTCTCTCACCACCCTACATCTGTGTCCTGACTCAGGGGCTGTATCCTTTAGATGAAGCACTTAAGACCGACTGCATCACAGTGGCTCAACTTGAGTGTCCCATTCCAATCCTCCTCCAAATGTCCTCCCAACAGGTGGATCCTTCATGGCCCAACCTATCTCAAGATTCATTGCACTGGCAATGAAAGCAAACAACACTTAGAGAGAGCCTGACTTACACTTTTAAATGTAAGTATTGGATTTCAGCTCCATTCAACAGCTCACAGTCCAACTGCGCCACACAGAGAAAGTCATCTGTAGACCAGACCATCTCGTCTCAGTTCAGCTTCATTGTCTAGGACACAGAGCCACAACTTTTAAATGCTTCAAATCTCGCAGGTTAATGCTAAATATCTGCCTTTGATTTTTGTCCACCCAACTCGATTATCTGGAACATGCACACAAGACAGGCAAACTCACCAGACCTGGATGATAATTTAAATCTGCAACTGGTTTAACTAAGTCTTGTCCTTTAAATTTTATTATGACAATTATCTTAACATCATTGCAAATGAGGAAAACTTAATGATCTTTGAGAGTTAAATGAATTAATGCAAGTTTATAATTCAGCAGTTCACACATTGTCACTGTGTCAAGTTAAGTGAAAGTGTTCTGCATTCAGATCCAGCAGACATAGACAAAGTGTTATTCAGCTGCAGTCTGGCTAATTGTATAGCCAATGTTTATTCTCCTTTAAACTCTCCTTTTTGTCCAGCATCACAGAAAAGTGTCAGATCTTTAAACACTCCACTATATTCACCACTGAGTCACTAACTCTGTATGTCTGGGATAAAGCTGATTTATTATTTATCAGGGCTTTTGTTGCTTAAAACAGCTGTCAGCTGCTGCTGGGAGAGAAGCTGATGGGAGTTTACTGGCTGGAAACTTAAACTCCGACCTTGGGAGGATTAGTCACTACAAGTGTGTATAAAAAAAATCACTTGATTCATTGGCAATGTAAATAAGTGATGACATGGCCCAAAGATGTTCTTTTTAGCCTCCTCGTTGTCACATTGTATAATAAGGGAAAACAATAAGTGGGAGAAACAATACATTCAAAAGTGTCACTGTTTGCATATGTGATGGAGGGTGTACATGGTTTGTAGCATGAGCCTGTAATTATAAGGAACTGTGACTGTGAGCAGCATCAGCATTATTCACCATAGATGGACCCAGTATGAATGCAGCTTTCACTCACATTACAAAAGCTGTCTTATGCAATGTGGCTTATATCCGTGGCCCCTTCTCCTGCTAGTGAGCAAACAGATACTGCAAACAAAGGAGTTGCACAGTATCCTTATGTTTAAAGGGGACATATCATGGAAATGTCACTTTTTGAAGGCTCTTTAACATATATATGGGTGTTTGTCTTGCCTTCCGGCCCCCAAAATGTGAAAATTGACAAAATAATCTGTAATTTTCAGGCTCCTTAGATTGAAATCCATGTGGTTTTCCAAGCTGTTCCCTCGGTTGTCTGACAGTGATGTCATTAGTTTTTGAATTTGCATAATACCACCCCTACCTGTGAGTACCGGTACCGGTAGAAGGGGTGGGGCGGGACGAGCAGTGGTTCATTTGCATTTAAAGGGACAGACACTGAAACCAGCCGTTCTGAACAGGGCTGTTTTGAGCAGATGAAAAGAGCTGTGATGTTTGATCCTTGGGGGATGTTGACCGAAGCATGTCACTGACCTGTCTTTAAGACGCCTGGGAACTATTTTAATTTGTGTGAGCGCGGCATAATATGTGTCTTAAAGTTTAAACTCTGATTCAAGGTGGTTGTCTGTCAGAGCAGCCAGACACTACTGCATTCAGTTGTCGACGATGCTGACTCCCCTCTCCTCTCCTCTGGCTTCAAGAGAGCTACAGCTCAACATGTCTGTCTCGTCGCTCTAACAAACGGCGTCAGTGGACCTTGCTGCAGCTCTGAAGTGTGATGCTGCCCTGCTGGAGTTTTTATAAATGTTTTGCTCTCCTGGCAGGCTCCACGCAGGGCAAACGCAATTATTCAGCAGCGCTTGGTGCAGGGTTATTTAGCTTGGATGGTTACAAAGTGAGAAATGTTTGGACACGGCTGGTCTGTGAGGTCTGTGTACTCTGTGTGTCCTCGGGGCAGCTGCCTGCGTGCTCCTGTTAAAACAGGGATTGGGAGGGTGCTCTCTCACCCGGCTACATGTCACCAGTTGATACACAATGTGCCTTGTAGGCCATCCCGCTCCCCTTCACGCTCCTGCACACACAAACAAACAGGCAAACACAAGCTTGCATATGCACAGTGACACGCATAAATTCACACTCCAGGTGAATTCAAGTGCATTATGCTAATGAGCATTTTACAGTTATGTCCTCTTGGATGTAGGTTCTCACTGTTTGCCAACATTAAAACAAATGTCTCCACTCTCTTTATGATACATATGCATATATATGTACAGTATATAATATATGAAAATACTCCACCGCCATATCCTGTACCACAAAATTTTTTTCCCCAGATGTCTGTCTCTTACCCTGGCTGTGCAGAAAGGTCAGCAGTGTACTACACACTGTATGGCTCAGTTAATGCGAACAGTAATAGTATTAAAATCAAGTGAAAATGCGAAGTTCCTGTTGCAGCAGGGGTCCTGACATCATTAACCTTTTGATTCTGGCAGCTGCTGTGGCCTCCAACAGGTGGTCAGTGGGGTCTGACTAATATTTCACTGCTTAAACCGCTGATAGACAACTGTGCAAATAAAAGGAAGTGTGATGTGAGACCATGTAAAAAAACACTGGATTTAGTGTCAGTTATGTTCAGTGGGTGTTTATTCTGCCTGCAGAGGCCATGAACAGGATGTTAGGGACCAGGAAGTCCAGGGACGAAAACCGCAAGTTTCAAGATAGCTAGCAGCTTTAAAT
>OMNW01016803.1:10644-24140 GCA_900303245.1 Selene dorsalis
TTCTTTTTTTTTTTTGAAATATATTTTTTGAGCTTTTTGCCTTAATTTCATAGGATAGTTTGAGAGAGACAGGAAATAGGGAGGCAGAGAGAGGGGGAATGACACACAGCAAAGGGCCACCGGTTTCCGGTTCAAACTTGGGCCGGCTGCAGCAAAGTACGTAGCCTCTGCATATGGTGCACCTGTCACCCCACTGAGCTATACGGCGCCCCAAATTAGCTTTTTTTAAGCATTGCTATTGCTACATGGGTCATGTTAGTATAAGCAGCTGTTTTGATAACATGATAGCTGATGGCAAATATGAGGAATAAATGGACAGACAACGTGGAACTGAGTGGAACACGTGGGAGAACAGCACTGCCCTTCACCCGGCCATGATATAAAAACGGATTCAAATGTATTGTGATTAATTGCATTTGTTTTTTTTTTTATAGCATTAGATAACAAGTATTTATGAAGCTATGTCATTTGTAATGGCGTAATGGATGTTGGAAATGCAACATCCGTACATTGCAGTGCAATCCAGCAGATCCACCCTCTGCAATGGACAGCCTTCTGCTTGGTTGTTGTTGTTGTTTTGGGTTGCATCATATTGCGCAGGTGTTGCTTGTATTCCATGCATCCCCTGTAAACCAAACTGTGCAGACAAAATCAAACTCTTTCACATGACCAGTAGCTACAGGCTAGGAGGATTATATATGTGGTTTCAAGAGAGCACTCGGATTATCCTGCAGACCACAGAGCAGACATGAAAACAAAAACATGAAAATTTAGAATTTGTGAAATAGACGGTGTTCAATCGAGCACTTTTTTCAAAAAATATATCTACTATTTCACTTTTCATGTGTTTGATCAAGTGGAGCACTATGAATGCCTTTGTGAAGAGATGGTCAGAAAATGTCTGCCATTATCCTCATTTGTCGACCCAATATATTGAGACTACACAGAAAGGCAGGGGCTGTGAAGAGATGAGGGAAACTGTGATTGTGACAAAGAGGCAGCTTTGATTCTCCTTTCAGAACAGGTAGAAATGTACTGACAGTGGCTTTTTGAGGTCACATGATACTTTTTCCATACTGATTTGCACACCAGCCTTAAGAGGTGTCAGTGAACATGTTTGTTTTAACCCTATCCAGGCTTTCACCTGTGGAGCAGGAGTTCAACAAGCCAACCTTAATTAAAGTTTGTCTAGAGGTCATAGTCAAAAAGCTTTTGTAGTAAAAAAAAAAAATTGAACTGGAGAGTCAGCTGGTCATCAGGCCAGGTTAGGGTTTTTGAAACTATTGAAAAACCTCATGATGATGTTGCTCATTTAGGGAAACCCACAGAACTAGTGCTGTTCAGGATAGTCAATATATATATTAAACTTAATGACAGCCGCCACATCCAGGTTCTCAACACAGCGTGTAGTCGAGACCTCCCACTTAATAAATGTCACTCTTCGTCAGTGGCCTCCAGGTAGGCTTGTTGACAGTTTGGATGGACGCCCAGCAGCAGAGTTACTTTTCTCCAATGAAGCTGTGCTGACAGAGGTCGGCTGTATTACTATTAATTTTTTTTTTTTTTTAGTGCAGTGAGATTTAAGCCACAAGCTAGGTTTGTGGTCTGGCATGTCAGAGGTACTCTGCAGTGAAGGCTTCTTTGATAAATCACACCTGAAGTGAGTCTATGGATGCCCACTGAGTCCAGGTAACTCCAGGCAGTGGTTACACAGAAAAACACCTCGACGAACGGCTGCTGCAGGCACTGAATATGATTACTACAGGACCATACAGCCATGTTCTCTCTCTGCTTCCCCCAGGTCTTGAAACAGACATTAATGTTCACCTCGTGTGTAGAGGATCATTAGTATTTCATTAAATCAGAGAGCATTATTTAAAATGAAAACATCAAAAAGAAAAGTTTGAAACATGCTGGTTGAGTTGGTTTTGTTGCTAATTGACAGAGGTAAAAAGAAAAACAGTCACTCCTGTTAGCTTTTGGCAGGATGAGGGGAAAAAGATCTCATGAAGTTTGAGACATCATTTCATGTTATTTTTGCTTCAGCTGGACACACTGACCACTAGTCAGTGGTTTACCATCACCTTGGTGACCCAGCCCATCAGTGAAGATGGGGTGAGGCAGAATCTGAATACCTACATTTAAGTGTTCACAGCATCAGCAAAGGAAGTTTGTCCAAGGATGATTTTTTGCTATTAAAAGCTAATTTATTTTTTTTTCTTTTCAATACAAAAAGATAAACCCCCTTCTTCCAACTTCATTCACAAAATAACTGCATCAAGATCACTGTGGAGCAACAATTCAGGTTTCTGTGGGAGTCGGGGTCCAACCTGCGGTCGATAAGGCTGGGAGCACTTTAAAAACCAGGAGCAAGGTTTTTGTGATGGGGAGGCGAGGGGGTGGTTGCTATCGATCAGCTTGCGTTCGGAGACAATAATCAGGGAGGCTGATGTCAGGCACACAGTGGATCTACCTCGAAGGAATTGATTGCTTTGAGCTGCCGGCCATTGGTATTCTCGTGCTGGTAGACAATGGCAGACCGACAGAACAGGGTACTCTGTCTTTGAGGGTCAGAGATGAGGAGGGAGAGAATCGGCGGAGGACGTGGAGAGGATGAGGGTGGGTAATGGAGAAGGGAGAGAAAGGAAAAAGAAAAAAGACAGATAAAGGCAGAGAGAGAGAAGAAAGATGGGAATAAACCCAGCAGTGCTGTCATCTTCGCATGTGACTTCTGACAGCAATCCTCAAAAGACAAAATGTTTCTTTGCAAGACTGGGTATATTCTGCTATGCACTCTGAATATTCAGGTCTGTAGGGTTGTATTTGTTCCTTAGAAAGAGGTAGAGGTGAAGACGATTTTGGCATGTTTATCTCTTGGAGACTTCTCTTGACGGATCCATGTGGGAGCAGAAACCCTGTTAAAACTTATAAACTGAAACAGTTGAGGAGAGTAGATATATATGAAATTAGAGATATAGTGTAGCATCAGTACATCGTTGAGACTTAAAGCTGATAAAGTTGATGACCTTATTGTTATATGAGAGCTCAAGGTTTCGTGAGAAATTCTGAATCTTTCCACAACCAAACACAGGAAGTAAGAAAAACTGCAATTCCGCTACTGACCACAAGAGTGTGTCTGTCAACAGTGAGTCAGTCCCCATAGACTCTCATGTTAAAATGTCCAACTTTATAGCAGAGATAAAGATGTTTTCTCTTTAATTCTGGGTTAGCTGGGTGTTATGGGTGGAGTCTGACCTTCAGCTCCCTCCTTCCAGAAACCTGTGGGTGATTGCACAGACACTACATCCACCGTTACTTACAATATTGATGCATTTGAGACCTCACTTCCTCTGTGTACCACCTGGCCGTGTTTGATGGCAGTTCAAACGATGGAGTAACATTTAACCTTGTCTATCAAGCCTCCATGAGAAATGATCTATTTTCTTAGTGTATAACTCAGATTGACATTCACAGGTTGTGTCTGTGATGGATTCACTGAGGAAAAGAAAGAATTCTCCCGTTTGATCTTTTTTTCTCCCAATAATTGGACAGCTTGAGGATCCACTGAAATATTGAGAAAGGCAGAAATAAATTCATCCACGCCTTTACAAGCTGGCAATGGTTCTTTTCCCTGTACTCCTATGTGCCTGTGAAAGACTGCTCTCAAAGGAGGGAGGTAGGTCATTAAAGAAAACATCTAGGTCCCAAAACAGTGGAAACTGAAATGAAATGTTTTTTGTTTGTTGTTGTTGTTTTTTTGTTTTTTTTTACAAAATCCTTTCCATCATACATGTTGTACATTCTTTGCCACATCATAATACTCCTCTTCAACAGAGACAACGTGTAAATATGAGGACAAAATATAGTATGTGAGCACTACCATCTCAGCCAGGATCTTTGCATGAGTCATGAATGATTTGAGTCAAACACATACGAGACCCAATCAGGTGTCAGTCACAATCCGATAAAGGGCTAAATACAATGAGCTAAAAGGATAAAAGAGCCCCTAAACAACAAGCTTAAAGTGCTTAAAAGAGGCTAAAAATAAAGAGCTAAATAAGCTAGAAGGTTCAGTGAAGCTGCAGATGAGACAAAGAAGTTATGCAGTTTAGTTACTGCTGAGAATATTGATCATGGCTGGTTACATTTTCACAGTGGTGCGTGGCTCTGGCTGCATCGTCTGCTTTGGAACCAGCTCTCGTTCTTAAAGTCCCTCTTACGTCGAACATGCAGTGAAGAGATGCCAGAGACAGTCTGATGTGATTTTGTCCGTGTCCCAGTTAAAGTCCTGGCTCTTGTTTTCTGAATAGCAACAAGAGAGAAAGAGATGCTTTTGTTTGCTTCCAGAATTTTGCAGCAGCGTTGTTGTCGATGTTTAGAGTCACGTGACAGCGTATGCTCTACTCACTGCGAGCCAGAAAAACACTGCTGTGTTCCCCCCACCTTGAAGTTTTTATTGCAGAATGCTGCCCGAAGGCAAGGCTCTGGTGACGAGAGACCGAACTGCATGACTCATTTGTTTATAAAAAGATGGCGGCTGTCTGCCACAGATCTGTCAGACCCAGTGATCAAAGAGGAAGCAGGCTAATGTTGAGGAAGGAGAACTTTTCATACGCTCGCACAGCCGTCGGCGGTAAAGCTGCTGTTTATTTCCACTGAGCAAACGACAACGAGGCGGTGACAAAAAGCTAGTTTGAGGATGACAAAATAAGCATTAGTGTAGCACTGGAAGATTTGTCAATGGGTACTGTATCGACATTCCTGCTGGTTTGTGTGCTGTCAAGTGTCTGTCAAGTATTTTAGCCAAGAACAGTTCATTTAGCTGTTTTTGTGTTTGATACTGAGCAGGTTGCAGCATCTTCTTTTCCAGTTGTCTGGTTAAACTCAGAGATATTCTATCAGTGAGCACTCACTGCTTAATATGAAGCAGTGAGCTGTCTGCGCTGATGATGTCTTTCTCTTTTTGGTTTAAACCATTTTTACTAAGGGGATTCTTCTTGATATAGATGATCACAGCTTGCCTCCATTACTTGGAGATCTGTGTCTCATCTTTTAGTAATCTTTATCCAACTTTTCCGACTTCCTTTGACTCTTACTGCTGATTTTCTGAAACTTTTCTCTCTTTCCAGTCGGATGTTGTCTCCCCTTCATGATTCAGATTCATTTCTTGGGATTTAACCTTCTGCCTGGGGGTCTGCTTATCTTTCTCTATTTGAATGAAATTGCCTTTCAAAAGCTGACCTACTGCAGATTCCCCAACTGTGCCAGATTTAATTTTGCTTTTATTCCAGTCTAGTTAGGGCTAGACTATATAACTTTTAACTAAACTAAACTTATAACTAAACAGCAGCGAGTGTGACCATGAGTGGCAGTTACAGCAATAAGACCTCCGATTTCCTCTCATTTTCCATGACTCTCTTGAGTCTGTTGTTTTAAGGACATTATTCTTAGTGCAAAAAAGAACAATGGCCACAAAAAATAAATTCAGCAAACTGACTCAGGACTAAATCCACCAAAAGTTTATTAAGGCTGGCCACAGTAAGCAGCTGCAGTGGTCGTACCAGACCAATTACGACAAACCTGAGTGTGTTGTTTGAAGCTCAATAAAAACAATGCTCCTGTTAAAGCTGTTGTAGGCAAGACGTTTCTGGCATAAATGAAGAAAAAAAACCCTTAATCACCTTTCAGCACATTGTAATTCAAGTGATCTGTGTAAGCAAAGTAGACATGTGCACCTCCTCTTGGCTCTGATTCCACTGCGTTAGAAAATCTAGCCTGTAAGAGGGAGACTTCAATTTAGGTCTTTTCAGAGAAAGAGAAAATATATGTTGTCCATATATAAAACAGTGATAAGAGTTTATATTCTGGAAATGCACAGGGGGGTCAAGGTGTGATTTTCAGGATGAGTCATATAATTGCTGAGGACATTTTATCCGTTGTCTTATTGTCACCCTGTGAAATTGCAGGTGGCTGATATGAGCTGTTGTGTATGAACAGTATTTGAAGGTGAATGTGTCTGAAACAGGAGCTCACTGAACTGAACATATATATTTTTCTCTCACAAAATGTTCTTCATTTTCTATGTTCTACCATTGTATATATTGAAAAATAAACTCTGGTACAGTAGTCTACACTGGCTCCTCACAGTAAACACAAGATGTTGACAACTGACAGAGTGACATTGCTGAGATGTGGATATGCATTAACATCAGTATTCAAAGGAAAAGTAAAATTAACCTGTTTTAAAATAAAACTTTTGATATTTCCTGTAAAGCTGTTTCTCCACCCTGAACCAGAACCACAACCTGCCCCTGTGAGGAGGGCTTTGTAGCAGCATTATAAGCAGTTTAAAAGGCCATTAAACCAGTTTAAAAGGCTAAATAAAACATCCATCCATCAGACTCAGCCACTTATCCTTCACAGGTGGGTGGAGGGCTGTAGCTTATCTCAGCTCACATTAGGGGAGAGTTAAACCAACCTGCACTCGTGCCACTGGGCAACTTTGAAAGATGCTAGAGTCACAAACCAATTCAAAATGCAGGGATGTGGAAATTACAGAAAAACTCAGAAATCATGTTTTCAATTTAATCATAAAAAAAAATCTTCCACTAGTTAGTATTCCATCCGATTGATGCACGTTTTAGGAAATAAATCCCAGAAACACTGATATCGGAGATCAGAAGATGTCAACATTCTCCCAGATATTTTATCTATCTGCTTTCTTACCCTTGTCTCTTGATTCGTTCTTATCTGAGCTGTCACCCTGGCTACCGCGTGGAAAAGAAGAAATAGCGGGAGGAGGTTAGTGTATGTTAGAGGAAGACAGACTTTTTACACAGCTTGCAAATCCTCCAGCCGACTGGGCTAGAATGTCTCCCTCTTCAGATTTTAATGAAAGTAAGTGCCAGAGAATTTGCTCCATTGCCCCTCTGCAATGTCATCCTTTAACGGGGACACAGAGTGGAAGTTGGAGGGGCCCCCAGAGATATTGCCTTTTAGTTACTGGTCTCTTGCCTTTGCTTTTTATAAAACATTTCTATATATTTTCTGCAAAAGAAAAAGATTTGAGGTGGGCAGCAGAGTTGACAATATATCTGAGGATACACATTACATAACAGCAACACGTCTGAACTGTTCCAAAGTGTACTTGAAGTACTCTGTAAATTTGACTATGACACAGTCGGACCAGTTGTATTAAGCAAAGCGCTGAGAAAGAGAAGCTTATTATGACTTGGTATTTGCAAAAATAAATTGCCTCCCTGTTAAATCCTGACCTTTCAGCTAATGGTGAAGAAGTGCCGCCTCACAATTTGATGCATTTCCCTGAGTCGCAAAGCCGCTCCTCAAACTCAAATTACTGATGAACTCAGAAAGCAGATTTTCACCTCAGTTTCAACGAGAGTCACATTCAGGTGCACCCGCGCTATCAGCACATGACACAACACAACATGTCAGGTCCCATCATAGCCACAGAGGTTTGAATTAATACAGATCAAGAACCATCAAACAGTTTTCACTCATATTTTTGTTCTTTTTTGTATTTTACTGCAGAAGCCTCAGCAAACTGCACAATATGGCTCAGTAATAACCATCACTGCTTTCATGTAGTCAGCTTTAGTAAAAACAGTATTTAGTTTGAATCATCTAAGTGAGCCTGTTTGAATCGGCTTGATGCATCCAATAAAATTAATTGTGTACGCAATAACCAAAGCTAAGTCAGGTGTGACAAAAGACACTGAAAATTGATCAAAAAATTGATCAGGAATCATTAAGGTGATCAATTGAGACCAATGAGCAGAATCAACAACAGCACCATTAAAAACATGTTCACACTTTGCAGGTCATGGACAAAGGTTTTATTTTATTTGTGTCAGTCACTGCATTGTTACTCGGGTTACACTTCAATTGTTTTTACACAATCAGTTATTGAATGAATGTGGTTGAATGTGACTGGTGTTATTTACAGGAGCAGTGAGATACCTGTCTCTGTGGATTTTTTTTTTAATCAATTTTACATAAAGGAGCAAAGAGTCAAAAACTGAAATTTATCTTTATGAGAGTATTCAGACATTTTTCTGTGCGAACTTCCTCTTGCCACTCACAGTTGTGGTCAGCTGCTTCCTGTTTGCCTTCATTATCCTTGAAATGTGTCTAGAACTTGATTGCAGTCCACCTGTGGCAAACTACATTGGGGCATACAGCCACAATTGACATGAAATCCAGGCTGTGGTGCAGGGAACTCTCTGCAGCCCCCCCCACACACACACGCTTTTATAACTGTGGTGAAGCAGAGGTCAGGGTGAGGGTAAAACCATTTCTAAAGCCTGGAGTACTCCCAGCGGCACAGTGACCTCAATAATTGTGACACTGTGAAACAACCAGGGCTCCTCCAAGAATTGGTCATCCAGCCAGACTGAGCATCAGGACCTTAGTCAGGGAGTTGCCACAACCTGTTGGTCCCTCAAACACAGCGTCAGAACTATACTGAGGAGAACATGCTGGAGGGGCTCGACACCAAGCAGGACTAGAGACACATACACAAAAACACATTGAAAACACTCAGAGGAAGGAGATTCTCTGGTCTGAGATCAGTGAAAGCTGCTCATCAGCTGGTTTAAACCACCCCTATGGTGCAGTGTGGTGGTGGTGGTGGTGGTGGTGGGGGCTCTCAGCTGCACGGGCAGGCAGACTGGCCATTGCTGCGGGAAAGGACAGAGTGGTAATTGAAGAGAAGCTGCTCCAGAGCGTATATGAGACCTGAGACTGGGGCGACAGTTCACCTTTCAGCAGGCCGACGACCTGAAGCAAAGAGCCAGACTGGAGCTGCGGGGTGAGGGTGAGGGTGGTGGCGGTGGCGTCGGGACAAGTCTCTCACTGCCCTTGACCGGCCCAGACTTTAACCTCACAGAACATCTGTGAAAATTTGCAGCAGTTCACAGACACTTCACATCTAATCTGACGGAGCTTGAGAGGATCTGCCAGGAGCAGCCAGATAAACTCTCCAGACCCAGATGTGCAAAGCTGGAAGAGCCTTCTTCGGAAGAGTCTATACTGCGTTTGGTGCCCAAAGCGCTTCTCCTACAGGACAGTGAAGGGGTCTGAATCTACAGTACTGCACATACAGATGATTAAAACCAGTGCCCCCAGTAAACACCCATGTATGGAATAAAACCTGCAGATTCACTGTCATTCTTTGACTAATCTTCATCAAGATAGTCATTTTTGATGTAAATGACTTTCTCACTTTAGAAACTTTCTCCATTTAAAGTTTCTTTCCTAGTAAGTAGTTGTGATATATTTTATTTTTTAAATGACAAACTCCCATCTGTCTCGATTAAATGCTACATTTTCTGGTTCCAGTGTTTCAATAACTAAAAGCAAATGTGTTTTTGTTTTTTTTTTTGCAAAAATTATCTAAACACAACTTCCACTCAAAACCTGGAGCTTTTCACTGTAGAACATGGTGGAGCTCATAATGGACTCTTCATCACATTAAGCTGAAAAGTTGAGGTTGAAACATTGCTTAAAGGTATAGTTTTTTGTACATTATTTGTATCTAAAAATGAGTTTCTGGTTATTTTTCACTGGTTTGAGATGGACTTTTGGAATTTTAGAAATTCACACTCAGCTCAGTTATTCATATTCATAGAACTGTACCAAACATGGGACTTCGACCTGCAGGCTAAAGCTGAGGTGAATGTTGCTGAATTGGCCTCATTTATTGTGGAGAAATGACCTTCAGTGACAATAACAACCGCAGCACATTAACCTGTGAAGATGGATAAGACCGGGGCAAAGGAAAGGTCACAGTAAACAAGCTTTGACTTTACAGGACAGGAGCAGCTGGGATGACGCAGTGGCACCTCCTCCATAATGTTCCTGATGTTGGGAAAGTGCAAGTGGATTTGTCAGAAATGACACAACAAATAAGTTGCTCTTTGAAAAGTTTGGAAAAGCAAAGTTTCCGAAGAGGGTTTGACATCAAAAGAGCGGCACGCTTATCTTTCATCTCGTGTGAAAATGAGACTGCGTTTTAATGCGCATCTCCAGCTGCACCAGCATGGCTCACTCTACCCTTTGCTTCCTGTATACACGTTGGAAAGGTCACTTTGTGGGTGGAAAGAAAACATCATCTATATGCATATGCCCATCAGACCAATGAAGCCGGGTCCTTGCCAGTTGGCCGGTCAGTCTCGATCAGCAGAAAGCAAATGAAAATGGGAACTGAGAAGAGAATTTACTCAGTGACTCTGACAAAAACAAAGAGCCTAAGATGCATAATTAGGCTACAGTCCAGGCTGTGAGCAGAAACATGCCAGTTGGCAAACTAGGCACTTAGGCTCCTGCTGGGACGTCTAGCAGGGAAACTGGGTCTGCAAAGACCAAAAACAACAGGCACTGTGGTGACATTTTGTCAAAACACTGCACTATAACCTGATTTGTAGATGTAACTTTGTGACCCCCACCCCTCCACTAGTACACACTGAAGCCTCCCAGCAAATATTGTGATGTTAAGTGGATGTGGATATAGCAGCATGGCTCAGTGCCGGAGACTGCTGCAAATACAGCTCTTAGATAAAAGCAGAGACATCTGTCATCCAGAGCTGCTGCATCCGTTTTATTGTTTTAAAATTTGAACAAATTCTTTTTCCTGGTTTCAAATAAAAGCCACTTCCAACTCTACTTTTATAATGGCTTCCTTATCGTTTTCCAGGAACAGACTTAGATTCATTCATCAGCATTAAATAACCACAGCCAGAGGAGGGAGGCAGATTAACTTTAGGAGGTTTTATATTGTTGTTGTTATATGACATTGGAGATATTGTTTTTTTTATCAAAAGTTTTCATGAATATAATCTTCGTCTTTTTCTTGAAGGCAGCATTTTAGTTGTATTTTGACCAAGCGATGCTTTACCCTGACTTAAGCCTCTTATGCAATGGTTTGGATCGTCGTGTAATAGTCTCTGTCCTCTTATCATACATCTTGTCTTCTTTTACTGCGCTTGTTGTTGTTTTTCTGATCATATGGACACTTTATGCTTCTCTTCTGTTGAGTTTTAAAAATGCTGCTTATATTTGCACTTTCTGTTGGCACCACATCCCTTAGTATAGCCAATCAGCACAGAGTAAACCTCAAGCCCCACCTGGGAGTTTTTCAGGGGCCACTTGGAGTACTTACCCTAACGCATGGACTCGTTTAGCCCCAGTGAAAGTTCTGGGAGATTGTCCTTCGGGGGGGCGGTTCCTGCTCCTCTGCCCTAGCTTTCACCCTCTGCTAATGTCAGCTGGGATTGACTCCAGCTCCCCTTACAACCTTGCACTGATAAGTGGGATACTGTAGCTGATGGATGGAATATGTATTAACATATTTTTTCTGATTTATTTAAAGTGATATCATGTTGGACCATCAAACAGTATGTAAAAGGAAATAATGTCTTCACATAAGTCAATGTGTGTAACCTACAGTTTAAAAGAAAAATGATAAGCAAACTTGTGCTCAGTTAAAAAATATACAATATATGATAACAATATATAAGTAAAATAATATAATAATAGTCTAATAATCTGTTTGTTTTTTTAACCAGATGAGTTAACCTACAAAATAACATGATTAATCAACATTTGTCTCACTGAATAAATTCATTATTGATTTTTATTGTATTAATAATATTATTGATATTATCATAAAAGTATAATATTAATTATACACACTGCTACTCTTTTCTCCTCTAGCCCTAATTATAATAATCTTTTTTGCAGGGGACTTTAATCCAAGTTCCATTCAATAAAATATTACATTTAAAAGAGAATGAATACAAACAATTCATCATGGGAAAATAACAGCTGCCGGAACTTCTATGTTCTACGATACCAAATGAGGGAATAAAAATAATCATTATCATCTACAAATTGCAATTTTCCTTTGCTGTGAACCTTTAGATATTCCTCTAACAATGTAAGTTAATATCATATAATAATAAAACAAATAATACTACAAAAAATACAATAATAATGAAACAGCAGTTATCACTAAATCTCATGTTAGTCTATGTGGTTCATGACTAGTTTGATGTTATTTGATATTTTTTCATTCTGGTTGTCTATGTTTCCACCACAGGACTGACACATACAGGCAAACAACTATTCACACTCACATTCACACCCAAAGGCACTTTAGAGGCAGTGGTGAACCTAACATAATGTCTTTCCACTGTGGGAGGAACCTAACATATCCGGAGGAAACCCACACAGGCACCAGGAGAACATCGACAGAACCCCACCGGCAGGTTTGAACCCTGAACCCTCACTGTGACTGTGCTAACCACTGCTCCACTGTGCCGCCCTGTGTTCTATCCCCCCTGCCTCTGACACCAACTTGTCTCTCCTTCTTCAACTGTGCGGTGGAATCAGCAGGGAGGTCATATGGGAACACGGTGGAGTCCTGATAGTCGTGCAGCGAGCTGTAATCTTGCAGCGGCTTCCTGGTTTTAAAAGCTGCTTTACAGCAGCGAAGGGATGTCAAAACAATGGCTGATTTGTTCTCACTGCTGGTGGTTGGGCACCGGTTCTACAATTGAATAACTGACTTAATATGTTGAACTGTGATTCAAAGATAAAGCCACGGTTTGTGGAAACAAACCCTGTTGAGTCTGTGCTCAGAGTAAATGTATAAGTTTAAAAACCAGAGATTGTTTCCACTCCTTCAGGAAAACTATCAGCACCGAAATGCGCATGCAGTTTATGTTTTCTGTGCCCATATTCAACACAGTGTAAGACCTGAAATGAGCAGTGTCATATTATTTGATGACTGAATTGGGACGGACACTTTGGTGCCCTCCATGAGCTGGACATTACCGTTTAATGCTACATTAGGACAAAATAGCCACCCAGCTGTTTATAAGCAGGGAAGGGCTGCAATTCAGAAGAACTCGTATGTGGTCCTTTAGGGCTGTGTGAGTTTGCCAGTGTGGTCAAAAGGTGATGGAAGTCAAAAGTTCTTTAAAAGAGAGGAAACTGGCCGATGGAGGCTCAGAGCTGAAGCCAATGACACCGTTCAGAGAGCGGGGCAATGAAGCTGTTCATGGTATCAGAGCTGCAGAATCATAAGTGCTGTTCACATTTGTAGCCTTATGCATGAAGTCATAATCATTTCCACACACACACACAAAGAGGGAAAGATTTTGAAAGTACCCAAAAGTGGCATTTGGAGGCCAATAGCAATAAAACAGTTTCAGTTGAGTTTACATTTTGACCACGACTTTAAAAAAAATTCACTCAGAAGCAATGACCGGAGTCAGAGCCTCATAAAAAACTCTGAGCTACTTCACTCCAGATTGAAGTCATTACGTTACCATACAACCTACTTTGAATAATACACAGCAAATTTCTGGAGTTAAAAAATCTGGAGTTAAACAAAGAAGTGTGAAAGGGTTGGATTTTGGGAGTTTATTCTTTAGGTTTAACTACAGTTTGTGCTCTGGGGAACTCTTTAGCGG
>OMNW01016807.1:6937-34741 GCA_900303245.1 Selene dorsalis
GTTCTTCTACTGTGACATTTAGTTTCAAGGGCTTCTTATTCCCAGACATAAAAACTTGTATTTTGCAGGTCATTGTGGGCAGACAAGGCTGCAGGTCCCATCAGCCAATATGAGGCTGAGCCATCATTGTTGACATCCAATCAGCTGAGGGCGGATGGGATTGTGTTTTTCCTCTCTCACCCTTGGATACCTTGGACGGGCTGACACAGATCTGCGTTATTAGCTGTGGTGCCTGCACACTGAGTTGCTTCTGTCCTCTTCTCCTCGGTGATGGAAAACACTCGCTGCTTTGCGAACCGCTTCTCTGACTACAAAGGTGCGCTGCTCCCGGGCCAGGGCGTTCAGGCGATCGTGCCCAACGTGGTCGCCACAGTCAACAAAATCTTGAAAAAGGTTCCTGTCGACATCAGCGACTGCGACGGGGGGCTGTACGACGGACCGGCCGGCGTGGCTTACATGCTGTACCATGTCAGCGAGTGTCCGCTGTTCTCCGAGCACCGGGACGTGTACCTGAAGTCGGCCAAGCAGATCATCGACGTGTCGGTCAGATACGTGGATGCGGAGCCTGATGAAAACATGCGTGCCGCCTTCCTGCTCGGAGGGGCGGGCATCTACGCGGTGGCCGCTCTCATATACAAATCGCTGGGCTTGGCTGATTTCGTTAAGCCCCTCACTAAATTTCGTAACCTGTGGGAGGTGTGTGCGCCCATCAATTTCCTGGAGTGCGGGTCGGATGAGCTGTTTGTGGGGCGGGCGGGGTACCTGTGCGCCGCCCTGGTCCTCAAACAGAAGCTGGGCATAGAGGTGAGATAATCACAGCAGGGTAGCACACTTTCAGTGAACTATAAATATATCAAAGCTGTAAAATTTTATAAGCAGTCAAACGAGTCAGTTTCAAAAACGAGACCAGGGTCGTCGCTCTGGAGGTGACTGATCCTTAACAGCCCACATAATAATCTACTGTGTGTACTATATTATGGTAAAATAACTTGTTTTAAACACGGATATAAATAAGTAGGGTTACAATTGATGATGTATAGCTAATAAAAAATGAACCAATTTATCATTAAGTATGTATGAATTCAATTGAAAAGGACATCGCAGTTTCCCAGAGTCCAGAGTGATGTCATCAGATGTGTTGTGTGCAGACCAAAAGTTCAAAACAAAGATTTTAATCACACTTTTCATTCGGCTTGTTCTGTATTTCCATCAGAAGCTGTAGCTTGACACGCTCAAACCTCGGTGGGGTTTTGACAGGGAAGAACATGTGGAATAAAAAAAGACAGAAATGATGCTGCTGCATTTTCATTGAGTCACTGCGGCAATAGAGGAAGGCAACAGTGAATTGGAGGAGTACTCTTCTAAACGTCTTGCATACTAAGGGCGGCCTACACCCACAGAGGTGATTTCTATCTCTTTGACTGATTAGCCCTCACTGCTTGACTGACATCTCACTCAATCTCCTGTTGGCTTTCTTACACAAGACAAATTACACCTTTGTTGAGGTTATTCTCACTGTAGTCTGTCATCTTTGACTGCTTGTGCTGAACCTGAGCAGACTTATAATCAATTAATGAAAAATGTTGGATGTGCACAGCCTTTCATTTTATACTCGATCGAGGGTTTGTTCGTTTTTAGTGTTAGTTGCGCTGGTAGTTAACTCTAAAAATAACTGTGTCCTCTGTTCTGCAGATTTTGAGCAAGGATCAAATCAAATCTATTTGCCAGGCCATCATTGAGTCAGGAAAACAGTACGCCAGGAAGAAGAGAAAGCCTTTCCCCCTCATGTACTCATACTACGGGACAGAGTATCTTGGTAAGAAGAACACCCGCTAATAGTCTTGTTTTTGTTAGACTGTAAGTTTAGAAATGATGATTTTAGTCTTTATCTTAGCTGCTGTCAACGGATACTGCAATAGGAGCTTCTGTTATCACACAGCGAAGCTCTGCACACACGGGGAGACTGAACGTTAGTGAGAGTTACTCTGTAGGACTGGTGTGATAACATAATGTAAAGCTAACTTTCCTTTCCTTGACTGCATCAGATGAGGACAGCCTTCAGGGTTGGAGATCCTCAGTAACTTTCAGACCAACACAGTTCATAGTAAGCATGGCCTCGCTGGTCACCTCTGCATGGATACTACTACTTTAAGGATGATGAAGAAGTTAAATAAATGACACTGAGACACTTAACGAGAGAAGCACCTGGATGTTTGAATGAAGACCGGGTTACAACTGTTGCATGTAACAATTTGCCTGTCCTGAAAAAATGATTCTTGCTTCTTGACAATGGTAATCTTCAGATCTGAGGGGAGTTCACAGATTGTGGCCTTCCTGTCTCAGAGAGCAGTGTTTTCTCTGCATGTGTCCAGCATTATCAGGGAATGCTCTGCCCAGGATCCCAATGAATTATGTCCATATTTGACGATTCTGAGCCTCACATTTTACTGCAGTTGTCAACATTCGGGTAGTGATGTGGAGCATAAGGGTTCAGAGTCAGAAGGTAGCTAACATAAGCCAGAAAAGGCATGAAAAGCCTCCAAACTTCACCAAATAACAACACACAACATGTATTGTATCCAAAACACCCTGCATCTAACGGACAAGACTAAAGCTAACTATGCTACTTTATTCTGGCCAGTGGTTGTACAGCTGCTTATGTACTTGACAGGAACTCAGCACTTCTGAGGATCATCAAAAACAATCAATTATCAACTAAAACTGTCAAGTACATATAGTAAGCTACAATTTAGAGGATAGCAAAATTCAAAAGCAAGTCCCCCAGTAGTCCTTTGTGAAAGTTTTTGCTTGTTTGCTTTGGGTTGTTGTCTGTTTGTGTGCCTGGCATGGTGCTTCGCTTCATGGTGCTTTGGTGGGAACATATGATTTCCCACCCTCCCTCTCTTTACCAGGTGCTGCTCACGGCCTCTCATCAGTGCTACAAATGCTGCTGAGCTACCAGGACATGCTCAGCGGTGCAGAAAAGGACCTGGTGTGGCAAAGCATCGATTTCCTCATGAACCAGGAGCAGAACTGTAACTGGCCAGCGGAGTTGGGTGCCATCATCGAGAGAGAGAATGAACTGGTGCACTGGTGCCATGGAGCACCAGGTATACCCAGTGTTATCACCATGTTCAGTTTCAGATTCTCAGAAGCTGTTTGTTGCATTTGCATGTCTCCCTTTTAAATTAACATCTCCATCCTATCATCCAGGTGTGGCATATCTCTTTGCAAAAGCTTATCTGATCAATAAGAAGCCTCAGTATCTGGACACATGTATTCGCAGTGGGGAGCTCGTGTGGCAGAAAGGTTTGTTGAAGAAAGGACCTGGGATTTGTCACGGAGTTGCAGGTAGCGCCTATGTCTTCCTCCTGCTGTATCGACTCACAGGAAACTCAAAATACATCTACCGTGCTCAGAGGCAAGAAATCCCTCCTACTCTTCTTCCTTGCATGTCTCTCATAGAGCTATGGTCATTATTAAAAACTGTGATTGAGCCCCAACAGCCCACCCCACTACAGGTTCATATGTATGACTTGGACCATGGATTTTAGACTTGATCTGTCAGTCATGACATTCACAGCTCCAAGACAATTAATCCTGCTGACCTCTGGTGATACACTGGCTTTTCACTTATCACCTGTGCAGCTGATGCATATTCTGCTTCCAGAGAGGGTCTAGGGGTACTCTGCCGGCTCCCCTCTTTGTTTCAACAGGGCATTATCATGAGATGTCTATATTCTATTCATGGTCCCCAGAGAATGACTCTTTGTAACCATGGTGATTCAGTGTGCACCAAAACTAAAATTAGAATCAAGGCCTTAAATACCCCATAATGTTTTATTTATGAGCACTTGCTGAATATCATTCTGTCTCTCATTCTTGAAACCCACATTTCACTTATTAATTCTTTCTTCCCCAAAGGTTTGCAGAGTTCCTCTTCACTGAGGAGTTCAAGGCTGGCTCGCACTCAATGACCAGTGTCTACAGTCTGTTTGAAGGCCTGTCAGGGACGGTTTGCTTCCTTGTCGACCTCCTGCAACCAGACCAGTCAGAGTTCCCTCTGTTCAGTGTCTTTGTGTGAACGAAAACCTGGGTACAGTCATCCACTGACCCGAACAGACGACACCCCTTTCCTCTGAAATCGCTTGAGAGCTGGATTGGTAGAAAATGCAGTGCCAGGACTGATACTGTGATCAGAGGGACGGATGGTACTTGTCTGGGGATGTAGAAAATCACATTTGACTACAGTTGCAGTAGAAAATGTATCTTGTTTTGTGTCCGTACCAAAGTGAATGGTCTGCTTCCAGGCACTTCCAGATTTCATTTCACTTAGTGTTAATTGTCCATTTTAGTTTGCCACATAGTAAAATTGCACTAAAGCAGAGGTTTTCAAACTGTAAAGGCTGCTTTCCCAGGTCTGTACTGTTAAGTTAAAGGTGAAAAAAAAAAACAGTCAAATCTGAACACACAGAGATGATTCATAAATTTCTAGATAGAGCATTACAAGGACATCATCTGATGTCCATCAAGGACACTTGTCCATAATTCTGCATGAAGACTACAGCATTCATCTGAGAATCAGTCTGTTAAGTTTTCTTCTGTGTCAAAGTAATTGAAAGGGGACACACTTTCAGACTTTGAAAACCTCTGCAGTAAAGTACTGGGAGCTTTGAAATACGGTACTGCTCGTACAGTGAATGGAACTGCGGCATATTCTACAAAGTTGCTGCTCTCAGGTCAGAAACACATGCACCATAAACTGCTAAAATAAATGATAATCACACCCAAGTCAAGCACACACAAAAAAAGATAAAAAACAAGCGTCACATAATGCCTTTAAGATTTTTCTACCACTTCACCAGCTCAGCGTCACATATCACAGATCTTTGAGTTTATATGTTTAGAGTATATAATTTCTCAAGTTCTTGTCACAACCTTAAATAGAGGGACTTTGATACTGAAACTGTGTAGAGGGGTGCTTCCAACAGATTCTGAGGGAAAACTGTAGTCTGTTGTCCTAATAATAATCTCCCCATGTTTGCACTGTGCAGAATTACTCACCTACGTGAACCAAGGTTTAAGTTTTTGTGAGAGCTGTTACTATCTATTTGATGTTTCAAACTGTGTTAGATACTGTCTAGGGATGTTTGAAATGTTTAACATCAATGTTATGACTTTGACTTACTGTGGAAAAAGAGCTAGGTATGTTAGACTGTAGGTTTGTGATTAAGACTGAGAACATAAGAGTGTAATATCTAGTCATTGTGACAATTTAATTTTTCTTATAGTGACGTCTGTTAAAGATTTTTGCAATTCAGAAGTCAGCGGAGTATTTCTTTACGTAAATGTGATGATGAGGCCTTAACTTATTTCCAGCATTTGAATATGGTCATGTCTCGTAGAGCTGTTAGAGTAAAAATGATTAACATCACAAGGAACTGCAGATGCTTTGGGCAATGTTTTTGACATGTGGCTCAAATTGGTAAAACGGCCTGTGAATAGTAACGATACCAAAGCAGTGTCCCAATGCTAACCATGCCTGTTGTGGAACACTTATAAGCTGTGTATGTGTGTGTGCTGTTTTTGCATTTGTGGTCTATGTTGTCCACAGGAAAATCTGTGGGATTATTGTGATTAATAAAGTGTCCAGATAAAAAAAAAAAGGATGGTTTATTTAAGTCACGAAAGCCTGGCAATACCTTCAGATCTGACACAGTCACATTTGATTTAATATATAAATGTGAGTATCTATTACATAGCCCTCCCAATATTTGTTATGACTTTCAAGTTACAGAATATGTAAACCTAAATATTAGTATAATCAGCTAAGTCCATTTACTTTTAATAACTTAATCTAAATGCTTCCTCCACTTCTCGTTTCAGACAGTGGAAGTAAAAGGAGAATTAAAATGTGTTTCTGCTGTGAGGAAGCTGCACCTGGTCAGACTAAACCTCAGCGAAAGATGCTCATTTTGAACAAAAACAAACATCAGCATTTGTTCCTTTCCCTTCTTCCTGTTGGAACATGTGCCATGACATCAACCAAGATAGAGTAACTCTGATAGCACCATTAATATTTGTACAATACAATATTTAAAAATAAATAAATAAATAAATCAAAGCGTCTTTCACGGGTTTTCGTCGCAGCCGTTAGATGTCGCAATTGACCACCAGCATCTCAGACCAAAAGGCCACACCTACCGCGCAAACCTTTGCCTCCTCCCTAAGCATCCATCTCCCTTCATGCTCTCTGACTGACTGAGAAGTAGCACGAAACCCATGAAAGCTGCAGTTAAACACGCAACAAGAAGAACAGCTGTAAAAAGTTTCTCCGTTTGCACCAGAGCCGACGAAAGCAGCGGCAGCCGTTAGCCCGTGCTAGCTAGTCAACTGGAGGGGGCAACATTTACTGGGCTAACGGCGAGTTAGCTAACATCATCCTCCCACCTGCTGCCGATCACTGATTAAAACAGACATGTACAATTATGTAACCATTGGAATACTTACGCAGAAGAAAATACAGGCTGGAGCTCGGTAGCAGCTGGTGTAGTAGTAGGGCCCTCCACCTCGGTCAAGTCGAGCTAGCGTTGATCGATGGTCAGAAGTTACTGGAGCCGGTAAAAACTTTAACAGATAGGATGGCTGGATATGTTGACGGTCCTCAGACCAACCGGGATTTATCCTGGTGGTTCGTCTTCCTCCACACTCTCATCTCATCTCTGTCTTTGTCAGTGGTCTTTTTTTTTTTTACACGAAACAGTTGGTCCCATAATTCCAGAAGTTCCGTTTCACCTGAACGTTCGTGCTTCACTGTGACGTCACTGGTGTGGGCGGTCCCTGCTTAGGAGGACCAATGATTCTACAGCGAGGGCCTCTACACGCGTGCACAACGATGCGTGCGCCGCCGTCCAAGGTACCAAAACTTTCTTTACCCCACCTGAAATTTACGTAGCTTAGAAATTTATTGTTTGCTGCTTTATTATTGTTTCAAATCTTGCCAAGAGAGTCTCACAGAAAGACATAATGGGATAAAACTTATAAATGTCTAAAGGCACAGCTACTTTACTAAAAAATCTATTCGAATAGCTACTGAATATTAATCATCTCAAGAAAGAGGCTTAATGCTGAGCCTCTAAACTTTACTGAGAGGGTTTATCTACTACTCTCTCTCTATCTCCATGTCGCAGCTTTCAGTCTGCAAAAGTTCGTCGTTGTTATCAAGATTGGTGAAAAGCCCAGAGAACTATGGAGGTGTTAGTGAGTAGTGTTTACTTTTAATCCAGTGTCGCTTTAATGTGGGTTATGATGCAGCTGACCTGAAACCATCCTGTGTCAAATGACAATGATGGAGCATGTTGTGTTTGCACAAAATAAAAACCTGCAGACTAACTGTCTGCAGAGCCTTGTCTCGGGCTCCAGTGCGCGCAGCTGACCGAGGCGCCTCTTGCGCCCCCCGCAGTCTTTCCCGGGGACAACACTTGGCTGTGAAAACATCCCACCTCTCTCCAATCGCTGTCGAGCTGCTGCTGCGGCGGCGGCGTGCCTCCGACACAACGGCGTCCCGTCTTTAGCGGGTGACTGACGGACTGCTCGGTGGTAACGTTATGGATGAACGGACCCTGAGCGAAGCAGCGCGCCGCATTCCCCAAATGGCGGAGTGAGTGAGGATGCGACTCCCCAGTTCCATCTTTGTGTCGGTGTCTCTGTTCACGGCCGAGACCACGGCAGCGCTGTACCTCAGCTCCACGTACCGCTCCGCCGGGGACCAGATCTGGCAGGGGCTTACGCTCCTCTTCACTCTCGTACCGTCCGTGCTCGTGCAGCTGACCCTCACTTTCATCCACCGAGACCTGAGCAGGGATCGACCGCTCATACTGCTGCTGCACATCCTGCAGCTCGGACCCATCGTCAGGTCAGTGGTAGCTTGTTTATCCCTGTTTCACTCATGGTTGTGGCCACACACAGACACATAGAAGGCGAAAGAGACGTCCCTGTTGATGGATCCCCAGTCCCCACCGTAAAAATGTCTGTTATTACCCACAGGTGTGGAGTCCAAAGATGATTTTTCACGTTAAAAAATGTCCGGCCTGTGCACAGATAAGCTGCTTATGGATGGTTTGATGAATGCACTGCGCACATGCTGTTGTTTTGATTTCTCCTCTGGCCTTTTGTCTGTCAACTGGCTTCAGACATGCTGGTGCATTGAATGCATTTCTGTGCCATTCAATACTCCCACTGCTTATCGATATGTTCCACATAACCCACACAGCTACCAGTCTGTTCACCCACCACTGTCCATGCACCCTCACTAAGATCTCCTCCTTCTCACAGTTTGATCTCCTCCAGGCCATAGTCTCACAGGCCAAGCTGTGTCTGATTTATTCATGACTGCTCAGACTGAAAGGACCTGAAATCACCCACCATGAAGCGCAGCTGGAGCACACGAATAGGATGACACACATTCATATACATGTTATGGCTGTTACACACTGGCCGAGGAACCTTTTAAACATCTGCATACAAGAGCTTTAAGACCATAATAGGCCTGGTCCTTCTCTGTGTAAGCCCTGCCCTGGTCTGGCTGGACCATCTGCCTACAGGCTATAGGGATCTGAGCCTAATCCTGCATCTCAGAAACCTCCCCACTCTCCACATAGATATGTTATCGAACATACGAACAGCAGGAGATCTGTGTGTGTAATCACTTGAAAACCCATTCACCCCCTAAAATATCCAAACGAGAGCTGCCATGGTTCGTCTGTTAATCGATTAGCAGACTATTTTGATAATCAATTGATCACTGAAGTAATTTTTCTAGAATAAAAGATAAATGTTTGATGTTTTCATGCTGCTGCTCTCGTTTTATTATCACAGTGAACTGACTGGGGTTGTTTGTAGGACAGAGAAGCTACCGGAGACATCAACTTGGCTTTCTCCCAAATAATTAATAGATAAATTAAAATCAGCAGATGAGTTAATTGTTGGTTTCAGCCCCAGCAGAAGCAATTAGAGTCGAACCACTGAGTCATTTGATTGACTGACAAATAATCAACAACCTAAATGATCAATCAATGCTCTGTTATACTGTTTAAGTGTTTAGGCTAGGTTGTTTGATTATTTTGTGATAAGTAAACATTGGTACAACATACAGAGCAGAAAATAACATGTAAAAAATAGATATAGGGGGAACAGCACAACAGAGGTAACACATATCTAAAAACACAAGGGGCACTCTTGTTGACTATTACTGAGCACTAACTTGCAAGATATTATCTTTACCAGTGCATTCAGAGCTATAACTGTAGCTATAGGTATAACTTTTATTTTAGTTATTACCACCCCCCCTCAAAAGTCCAGCTGCTCATCGTTTTCTTAATCACTGTCATATATTAATTCAACATTTTGTTTTGATAACTAATTAGGTAGCCATGTCTCAAGTAAAATGCCAGCTGTTTGCAGCTGTATGCCATGTACATAATTAGGACTTTTTATTCAGCTCGTGGATCTGTACAGTCAACTCATCCTTGGATACAAACAGTTATATTTATATTGGTGTATCAGTTAAATAAACATCCCTCACAGCATATTTATTTCCCAGCAGTGGCCTTTGTGAATCCAACACTGTTTGTTCTCCCTCCAAATGTGGATTTGACTGATTCTTGTTCAGACTTCTGCGTCTTTATCCAGTGAAGAGCATTTCTAAGAATAGCATGTGTCGCTGCTGGCTCCTTATCTCTGACAACACAACCAGAGAGGGAATGTCCGCCTGTACGGCTGGTGGCACAGCAGCACTTCCTCTTCTCAGGCTCATCCGCCTAGAACAACACTTGGTCCTTATCATCTTGTGTCAAAGCAGCATGAGCCATTCATCTGTTTGTTTTTTTATTTTCTTTATTCCTGTCTAATTAGAAGACTCTAATGAGTGGGCACGCTGTGATCATTTCTCTGTCACTGCTGTGAACAGGGTGGACTTTCTTGTCATTGTTGTTATGAGAACATTTCAACAAAATTATATTATATAATATATGTCCTGCAGCTTTAAACACTTCAATTTAAATCAGTTTTATATTTTAGGATATTTTTTATATATTTATAGGATATTAGGATATTTACAGAGTGAGGTCAGGACCTCACACTTTTATGGAGAGAAATCCAACAGTTGACACAAATAGCAAACAGTTTGCGACAGTGGAGAATAATGACACCCTTTTAACAGGAAGTCATCCTCCACTCACTAACACGTTTTACTTACTGCTACTTCTCTGGGTGTATGTGGCATCAACTAGTGATGTGTGATGGGTGTGAAACTTGAATCTCCTCCACCCACTAAGGGTGTAACACAAACAAGCAAGTAATGAACTAATGGCTGATTGAACATTTACTCAGACTGATGATCTCCGGTCTTCAGTTATTGTGTCCAAAATCTGAAATTTTCATGACTTCTAATATGAGGTTGTCCAAGGACAGTTAAACAACAAGCAGCAGTTACGATTATTGGCTTATGGCTTGAGTTTCCCGTAGACGCCCTTGGCCTTCCCTGTACACAGAGGAGTATCACACAAATCAAATAGATAGCTGTGGGAAGCCATTCGCAACCTCGGACTGAAAAATGAAACCAAAACATGAGTAATTAATAAATGCACTCAAATGGCCACTAGAGTTGTGTGTCTCTGAAAGTGAGTCAATCCCCATAGATTCCTATCATGTAAAAAAAAATGTTTGCAGTAGCCAGTAGTTCAGCATCCTTAGGTACTGGGGAAAGATGGCAACAGTGGTCCAACCCATTTTAAGATTCAAAACCAACCCTCTCATGCATTTGCACACATACTATATTTGCTTATAACGTTACGTACATACATTCTGCACATGCGAAAATACATGTATTCAATTTGTGTGTGTTTTTTGATATTTATGTATAAGTGACATTTTGGCCTGGGTGTCATGGTCTTTCTGTCAGTTCTGTATCTGGCTCATGTTCCACTATGTTTATCAGTGAAATGCGTTACGAACCATGCATGTCAGCTGTTTGGTCCTGAGCAGGAAGTGTAGAGTCAGTATTTTCCTTTTCTGGAAGCAGCTGTTGCTGTAGTTCACCACATCACAATGAGAGTAGTGAGGTGAAGCAGTGACGTTGCAGGCTGGAAACCAAAACTCTGAGCTGAAAGACACTAAAACACCAGACAAACTGAAATTATTTATGAGTTTATTAGCTTTATCAGCAACAGGTAATTTGAATCATTGTTTTAGCTTTAAAAATATATATATAAATTATGGCTGCTTTAAGTTAAGTTTTTTCTAATTCTCAGTGTTTTGCAGCTTCCACCCACAAACACAAACGCCTCCATTTGAAACAAACTGAAGAGACAGAGTGTAGGACTGATGTTTATCACCTCATCCGGGAATGGGAGTTTGGTATTTTGCCTAACATCTCACACCTACTCTGTGTATGTGTGTTCTCACTCTGTATGCTTCTCCAGTGTAGTTCTGTCTCTCAGCACCCCTGTGGCTTAAATCCCCCTGCCTTGCTGTTATTGGCACCATGTTTCAGCACTGCCTCGACCTCTGGCCCTCCGCCCTCATCTGCTCTTAAGTGCTTTTTGTATCTCACTGGCTGATTTCTGACTGTGACTCTAACTGTTATCGACAGATCTTTAGACCTGCATCATAATAAAGAGCCAGACACTGGTTAACTTGTCAGTGCTGATAGTTAAATTACCCCTGGCCTTTTGGACTTATAAGCTGAACTGCAGCATGTGCATGTTAATGGATGCTGAGGTAGAGGTGAAAGAATGAATTGATTAGTATTCACATTTATTGATCCATCAGGTCTGGGATTGCATTAAATCAAAGGTTCTCAGATAGGCCTATAAGGATCTGCTTAAAATGAAATTAGAAACAATTATTGACAGATTCATTGAGAATGATAAGTCCCTCTACACGACCAGTCAGAAGCTTCTAATGACCTCTGCTCCCCCTGTTGTTGCTGTTGTGCTGCAGGTGTCTGGAAGCATTTTGTATCTATGGCAGCGTGGGCCGAGTGGAGGAGCCTTATGTCAGCATCACCAGGAAGAAGCAGATGCCCCGCGGGGGTCAGTCTGAGGAAGTGGAGCGGCAGGTGGGGCAGGCGGAGGGGAAACTGTTTACACACCGAGCAGCCTTCGCCCGCACATCTGTCATTCAGGCCTTCCTGGGATCGGCCCCCCAGCTCACCCTGCAGCTATACATCTGTGTCCTGCAGCAGGGGGTGTCCATCGGTAGAGGTGAGTAGAGGCCCTGGACTCTTTCAGCTCCACTGTGATGTGGGCTGATCAGCTCGGCGCCATATTGGAAAGAAGTGTATGTGATTTTTCATGAGTCAAAGTGGCGTTATGTAACTCTGATATCGAGGATGGAAAATGGTGAATCTCTTTGCCAGTTGGTGCTGATCTGGTGTGTGTGTGTGTGTGTGTGTGTGTGTGCTTCTGTTTTTCACCTGAAAGACAATGCGAGACTTCTCCAACAGGTACTGAGACGTTATGGCACCACTGATTACCCCCCTGGTAAATGACACACAGGCAGAGCATACACGCACACAGTAAGTCCGAGTTAAGTAACAGGTCATACATGTGTAATGTGCTCAGATCTTCTCCGTCACAGTTTGTAAAGAGGACCAGCTGTGTTACTGGGCCATGTTAATATAGTCTCCACTAAGCCCACGATGTATGTGTGTGAGTGTGTGTGTAGACATGCAGACTGTGCTGCCTGCTGGCTTTGCAAGTGCTTGTGTTTGTGTCAGAGATTTTAAATCATGGTTTAAATCTAAACCATGACATACAGTGAAAATTGACAAACACATTTCCATAGCAACAAAAAGAAAAAAAAACTTTGCTCCAGCTAAATGTTCAGTAAGCTTCATCGTTATACTGTTACGATATATGATCTGATTCATGATGTCATCCAGATTCTCTACGGTGTCCCTGGCAACTGCTTGACAACAGGAAAAACAGCTGTTTGACGTTAGCTGTTGTTACTTACTCCTCCATGTAGATCTGTGTGTATTTGCCAAAGCGTGAGGAGTTGTCATTGCGCACTGTTTTGGCATTCCCAAAAGCCTCCAGAAGGGGCGTGGCCTCCAGGATCTGACCAATCAGACAGAGACAGACAGAAACATTACCGTGGGTTACATTAAAACATGGCTGCTGTTTTGTCAGGACGTGCAAAACAAAGAGAGCAGGGACACTTTACCTCTATCTGATGGTCAGTGGGAGAGAAGAGAAGCAGGAAGTTAGTTAAATGAGCACATGTATGGTGTGTATTTGTATTCACACATACATATTAACCTGTGGGTATAAAATATACTGTATATCTACCTGCTGTGAGACATTACGTTTGTGATGTATGGCTGTCAGGTAACGCAGGATCAGTTTAGTAGCTTCAGTCTTTCCTGATCCGCTCTCTCCGCTGTAATAACAGAAAAGAGTCAACCAGACTCTTTAGTATTCACCAAGTGCACGGTGTGGACGTACAGTAGAAATGCTAAAAAACAAAACAAAACAAAACAAAAAAAAACTCGGAAAGTGGCTGTTGTGTTGAACAGCCAAAAAGCATTTCCCTGTTTCAAAGACAGCTTTGAATTTTAGACTGCCACTTGTTAAAATGAGCAGCTCATTCAAGGCCTCACTCAGCCGGAGTCTATAAGAAAAATGTAAAACAGCTTTTTCATACCTGATCACAATACACTGGTCCTTTTTGGCATCCATCATGGTGGTATACGAGAGATTAGCAATGGCAAAAAGATGGCTGCAACACAACAGAACAGTTTTATTTATTTATTTTTTAATGAACAAATGCATTTGAGTGCTCACTGGTTATATGTAAGTGTTTGAGTGTCTGAGTGTGTAGATGTAAAAGTGGTAGTGAAATCCATAACCAAACTCTCCCTTGGCAACCAACCAACAGCGGTGTAACAGGAGCCTCTCACTAACACCTGAGAGTGCTGGCATTCACACCTCCATTTACCAACGCACTGCAGCTCACAGCATGGCTCACGACACATGTAGACAGATGTAGTACAACAGTATAATCACACACAGGGACACACAGTCTCCACCAAATCGTTCGGGTAAAGGCTTAGAGAGTTAAGTTTAATCTTTTCTTTTCAATACGTGAAAGCCCATAATTCTAGCAGGGCTGCACAGGTGTTTAAAATACACAGAAATAGACCATTATAAGTTCGATTATGACATTGAGCTATGCGAGCAAGTGCAGCCATCCATGAAATGTGAAACTATTCAAAAAAAGCTTCATCTTGCAAAGTTGAAGTTCTCGATAAAAAGCATTTCATCTGAATCAGACGAACCATTCAGACCTCTGCTGTGATCCGATCTCCTGGTCAGCCCAAAGTACGTCTGCTTCAAAACGTGTTGGTAACAATGTAACTATAATCTATGAGGCATTAGTTGAGCATTATCAAATACTTCATTCATCATTTATAAAGCATTCCTCCTACTAGTCAGTATGTAATTTATAAACACAGTTATAAATGTTTAACTCTGAATTAATAAGCTCATCTATGACGTGTATAATGATTGTATTTCACTCTTAAAATATTATAGAAACTGAAATAGAATAAAAATTACTTTATTGTCTACCATTTCCAATGGCAGAAATCTATCTTTGGCTTACATGTGCAAGTGCAATAAATTACAAACCAGTTAGGGTCACAGAGATGATCATTTCTAAAATGTAAGTCAGTGATTCACAAACTATTCAGATGTACATTTACACACACACACAATGATGAAGTGATTGATTTAGACACATGTGCTAATGTTTAGTGTGAGTGTGTTAACAGATGTTTTATCATACATGAGCTTATTAATCGAGTTAAACAAATACCTGAGTTTATAAATGAATTGCTAAATGATGGTGGACCAGACCACCTCCGAGCATGGCTGACTAAGTGATTGCGCCTCATGTGAGACAGGACCTTAGAGACGTCCTGCGTACGGATGTTTAGACAGACAAACAGGCCAGACTGAACACATGACCTCATCAGTGGAGGTAAAGTTCAGAGGCTGACAGGTTGGACACATACAAACACTCCCCCACACACCTACACATACACACAGACACAAACACACAGGTGTGGGTCTTACGGAGGGTTGTCACTCAGGCCGCGGCCTTCATACTGAAGCACCATGTCTGTGCCGTAAATGTTCAGCAACTTGTAGGGATTGACAGACACCAGGATGCTGCCTATGTAGGTCTGTGTGGGAGAAAAACAAAAGGCAAACAAAGGACAAGAAGGAGAGTGGATGACTGCACGTAGTTGACATTTAATGATATTAGTTGTTGAATTAGCATTTTAGAAACGAGGCGTACGTACGTAGAGGAGTTCCTGGTCGTAGCGCTTCTTCAGGTTCATCAGAACTGTGGTCTCATTCAGCTCACTGAAATCAAACAGAGGAAATTAAACACACAGAGCACATATTGTCTCACTGGAGCAGGTTTCCCACACTCACTTTGACATCCAAAATTAATTACCCTTCACTGACATTCAAGATCTCCCTGTGTGAGAGCTGGTAAAATTATGATGATGCTGAAGTCAAAATATCAGAGTGAAGTTTTTCACTTGCCAACAGGACGTCACGCAGTATTTGTGGGATCATTTCTTTCAAACTGTTGTTGTTGAAGTATCACAAACAACTAATGCAAGGGTACACAACACAGTGAGTGTGCACTGAAATGACCCCTGTTGGTCTACACTGGAGCAACAACACAATGCAGTGCGAGTGTGACACGAGGCTGTTTGTTAATACTGGATTGTGCTTACGGCAGCTGTGTCATGTCCTCCATTCCCTCTGCCCAGCGCTTCACCCTGTGGCCGGTTGTGGGCATGCTTAGGATAGAGAAGATCTGCAAACACACACACACACACACACACACACAAACAGACACACATAATGATATGCAATTAGTCCAACACTGTCATGCAACATTGTCAAAGCTTTAGGGATTCTGTCATCGCTTGATGCAGAGCTGATGTGAAATATGCAGACACTTGAATATTAAATGTTTTTTGGGCCATCCGGCCTGAGTGTTGTTTTGCTTGAGTAATATCTACATTACAGTCCTATCCCAATTTATTCTCCATCTGCTGGAATAAGAAACCATAAACATATCATCCTAAACACATGAATTACATAAATGTAGCTACCTTGTCATACCAGTTTTGACCAGGTGCTCTCTCTCTGTCAGGAGTCCAGTCCGGGCCCTTAGACTGTCCGTCCACAAATCGAGCCGAGGGTGAGTATCCCTCTAACACCCCGTCCTCCCTGTACATGGACCACTTTGACAGATTCTGGACTGTGCCGTGTGGCAAAACTCTCTCAGCAGCCCAAACATCCTCCCCACCCTCCCCTCCTCCTCCGCGGGTGTTCCTGGCCCAGTGGCCCGAGCGTGGCCCATAGGGAGGAACCACAGCGTAGCGATTATCCTCACCCTGCAGGCCCGGTGGCACCCTGTATGAGGCGTAGCGAAGCTCCTGGTTCTGAATGGCGTCAGACAGGCTGGGGTTGTGGAACCGACGTGTGAGGAGAGAGCCATCCGGCAGCCTGTGGGCCGAGCAGTCGTCATTGTCGGCAACAAACACATTACACATGTTGCACAACTCTAATAAAAAAATTGACTTTGAAATTGTTTTTGTTAAAATTTGTGTTTGTGGTATAATTGGCAACTCATGTGGCTTCTCTACAAAAACACAGGAGCCTTCCCAGGGGACAAATAACCTACACCTGCACCTCAACCTGACCAGTCAGGGACTGAATTTAGCTCCTGATAGTTCAAGATGTAAATAAAAGTCCCAGATAAAACTAAATACTTGATGATAACCCAGGACCTTTCGGTTGTCGGCTTTTCACAGTAATGGTGCATTTAATCATTCATAAAACAATGAGTTACTCTGGAGAATCCCGAACATTTGTTGATGTTTATGAACATTAAAAAACAAAGTCTGACTTTGTTGTTGCCCTGAGAAATTAATGGTGCGAGAACGGAGGACTGAAAAACAGAAATAAAACTTAACTTGCAGATGGTTTCATGGCAGTTTTAAGGCAAAAATACACAACCATTAAAGTCTCAGTGGATTGTCTACTTTGGAGATAGACACTGATGTTTCCCATTTCCATTATCTCCTCTGCATGCCTCCTTTTCATTCATTTATTCATCACATCCAATTCAAACATTAGAGTCACTTAAAAGGGCAATTCTGTCTTATTGTCTCCTTGTGCCAGGAAATTGTGTTTCAAACAGCAATAGAACATTTTCTGTTTTTTGCCTGTGGTGAAATGCAAACAGGAATGCATTTAGTTTTCCTAGTCCCACAGTTTGGTCAAAGTGGGGTAATATTACATTCTCCATTGGTTAATGCCTAACCTGCACCTCGAGCTCTTAACAGGTAATTCTGTGGAACACCTGGACAAGCCTATGAAGTCATCCTCTGTCCCAGTTTCCATTAATAGTGTAGTTGCCTACCTGAAACTGACACTACGGAGTCCCTCATTCTTCAGAGCAGAGGAGAGGTTGGGAGGAGTGGGTTTGGGTACACCTGACAGTGCTGAGTTTTGTGGCAGGTGAAAAAGACCTGAAGTTCGAAGTGCCTGGTTTTGCCTCAGAGCGGATGCAAGGTTGGGAGAGGAGGGCTTCTGGCCAGGGATAACCAGGGCACCATCGCGGAGCTGGTATGATGCATTACGAAGGTTCTCATTCAAAAGAGCCTGCAGGTTATTCAAGGATATAATCACATTTCATGAAACTTGACTTTCACACAAACATGCATTAAGTTAGTAGAAAAAAGAAAGCCATTAAAATACACAGAGTTAAAATGATTAATGCAACAGGCACATACTGAGGACAGGTCAGGGGTAACTGGTTTCCGTGGGTCAATGATGATGGTTCCATCAGGCAGGGTGTACGACACACCCTTTAGATAGGGGTTCTGCAGGGCGGCTGCCAGACTGGGGCTCTTTGGTTTCCTTGGGTCCACTATAACGGTTCCATCTGGGAGGGTGTAGGAGGCTCCTTTCAAGGCTGGGTTGCTGAGAGCCTAAATGTTACAGAGACTGGTTTCAGTTAGGGTAAGCCAGAAACTGCAACACACACTGGTAGGAAATGGCGTGCGTCCAAAATGCCATAGTTTAGTGTGTCTGATTACCAGTTATTGTTAGCAAAGTATAAAAGAAAGACATCAGTTCCTTACTGACATGGATCAGGAAGGAGAGGAAAGTACAGATCAACACACACTGTATCAACCACTAACCTTCATCAGGTTTGGTGATATTGGTCTATTGGGATCTTGAATCCCTTCTGGTAATGACAGGGAAGCGTTCAGCAGGGAAGAGTTTTGAAGGACGCTTTGCAGGTTTGGAGAGGCAGGTTTCCGAGGATCAATGATGATAGTGCCATCCGGCAGGGTGTAGGATGCACTCTTAAGGTAAGGGTTCTGCAGTGCTGCTGATAAGTTTGGAGACTTTGGTTTCTTGGGGTCAATCACAATCGTACCATCGGGGAGAGAATAGGAGGCTTCACGCAAAGCTGGGTTGTTGAGGGCCTTGGCCAGGTTTGGAGAAATGGATTGCTGTGTGGGCAGAGAAAGTACAGACTTTCTTTAGACAAAGGGAAGAGAAGACATTTCAATAAAAGGTTCAATTTAACCAGAGTTAAGGAACAAGAGTCATTGGTTACTGGTTGTCTGGGATCTATAATGGTGCCATCAGGGAGAGTATACGAAGCACTCTTGAGATCCTGGTTCTGAAGAGCTCTAGAAAGGCTTGGAGACATGGGCTTCTGCGGGACTCGGGGGTCCTGTGTGGGCGGAGAGTAGAAGAGTACTGTAATGATGCATGCATATCAAGGGGCCTAGTCGTGTTCTTTATACCTACCCTGATGATTGATCCATCAGGCAAGGTGTATGAGGCTCCACGGACTTGTTGGTTTTGCAAGGCATGGCCGAGCAAAGGGGAGGAGCGTTGATCTGCATACGGTGACACCAAGGTCCCATCTGGCAGCCGGTATGATGCCTGCATCAACTGTGGGTTCTGCAGAGCTCTTCCTAACATTGGTGAGGAAGGTGGTTGGGGGCTGTATGGAGACCGTCTAAATTGCACAGGTGTTTGATAAGATGCTTGGCGGAGGTTTGGGTTCTGCTGTAACGCGCTGTAGACCTGAGGTCCAGCTGGTACGTAAGGGTTACGCCGTTGCATCATTGGTGATCTCAAAGTCGAGACATTGTGCAAATCAGCTCTGTTCTGCAGGGCGTCATGGAGCAGTGGTGCCGGGCCAGGCTCAGAGATATAATCATATGGGGTAACAATAGTTGGTCCGTATGGTGAACGGAGATCAGGGGTCTGATAAGAAGCAACACCTCTTAGTGCCTGACCGTGTCTCATGGCTCTAGGGAGCATTGGGGTTGTAGGTACTGATGCAGCATAAGGGGACTGAGGCCTCTGAAGAGGAGACACATACGATGCCTCCCTCACTGCCTGATTCTGCAAAGCTCCAGACAGCACTGGGGAGGAGGGGGGCATAGGTTGCTCATAAGGTGACAGTGGTGTTTGTAAAGGGGAAACATAGGATGCATCTCTTATAACTTGATTCTGCAGCGCTCCTGACAGCACAGGAGACGAAGGGGCCATAGGCTGCTGATAAGGTGACATTGGTCTCTGTAGTGGGGGGATGTAGGATGCATCCCGGATCACCTGGTTTTGCATTGCACCAGAGAGTGTGGGGGATGAGGGAACATAAGTTTCTACATAATCACTAGCCATCTCACTCATGCCAGCCACCTGGGCTGCCTGTGGGCCCAAGGGTGAAGAGAAAGAAGCCTGACGGATAGCCTGGTTCTGCAAAGCACCAGATAACATGGGAGATGGGGGCGCTGAAAACTGCAAAGCACTGGGAGCAGGAAATGGGCCAGACATATATGCCTCTGGTGTATAAGTGGGTGGTTGGACAGCTCGAGGGTGCATGAGAGGGGAGGCCTGACGTGAGAGTCGAGGAGAGAGGCGTGGGGATGCAGGATGTGGCATGTGCTTCAGGGAGGGCTGCGGAGAAGCTGGGGGTATCCTTCTGAGAGACTGCTGAGCCATGAGTGGACGTCCTCGAGCTATGGGGCGAGGAGGAAATCGCCCAGACTCTCTCCTTCCAAGGGGAGCACGGTGGACCATGTGAGGGGAATGGAAAGGGGAAGGGAGTGATGAGTCCACTGTGAGAACAGAGGATGCATTGCTTCTTATCGAGGAGGGACGAAATGGACGCACATTCTGGGTGGGCGGTGGCACTGGACGCCCTCTGAGACCCATAGGGGAGGGTCTAACAGTACCTAAAGGAACATTTCCTCCCATCCTGGGCCTTGGCAAGGGGGTGGGGTCCCGCAGCAGTCGAGTAGAGCGACGAGAGAGGGTAGGAGATGATGGAGCAGGACGTGGCCCGGCAGGGGATAAACTGCGATGAGAAGGAGAGGGAGATCTTCTAGTGAGCTGTGGAGAGAGAGGCGGAGATGCGTGGCTGGGGGAGAGGGAAGGTGACGGTGGTCCACGCATCTGCCTCCCTCCAAATGGGCTGCGAATGGGAGCTGGTGATGTTGGGGGACTCCTCCTCATGGAGGCACGAGGGGAAGAAGGTGGAGAACGTTGCCTCATCGAGACTCTTGGTGAGGGTGGAGGACTTCGTCGCATCAAAGAAGCTCGTGGCGAGTGGGGCGGTGAGGGTCCTCTGGCCAGAGGAGAAGGAGATCTCTGAGGATGCATTCTACGATGGGCGAGAGGGGATGCCATGGGTGAGGAGGGAGGTGACATCCGTCTCGACATTACAGAGGGGGGTCTTTGGGCACCAACAAACCCACCCCTCATTGACATTTGCGGGGATGGGCTTCGTTGTGGAAGCACAGGAGAAGGTACTCGGGATGGATGGCGTTGCAGCTGTGGGGAGGGCATCATGACAGAACGGCGTGATGGAGTTGGAGAGGGTTGCAGGCGCCGCCCAGAAAGGGGGGACATACCTGCTTGCTTAATAATCATGGCAGTTGGAGTAGGGATTGACGGTGGGCCATAACCCTGTTGCTGTGGCACCATCATAGGATCTGTCATCATCTGCTGCTGTAAAAACACAACACGGAAAAGGTTAAGCAAACAACACATCTAGAGAAAACTGACTAACACCACTAAAAAAAAGTATAACGGTCCAATAAGAATACTTCTATGCAATATATGTAATGTCATTCCTAAGTGTGGAACATACAAAAACTAGTATATAATTAGTGAAAACTGTTACTCCCTAACCTCCTGGCAAGCAGTCGTTCGCTGGATGCCAGTGGTGTTGAGGCAAAAATAAATTGTGTCAACATGAATTAAGGAATTGGACTACTGATTTGTTTCCCTAACTCTTTATGACAAGCAATGTAATAATACATCAACAACAGTAAGGGACGAGTGGTTGGGGAAAATAGCAAATTTAACATGACCTGCTGATGGCAAGAATTTAATCAATTTAATACTTGGAGGTATTTCATTGTTTCAATACTTCTAATCTGCAAGAATATCCACTGATCAGCTGTTGCCAAGCCATAAATAAAGCTACATAATTATGTCATAGAATTTCTTTTTTATTCAGCCCAGCTCTTCTATCACTCATTGTGTTGCACTATATACTTAGAGTTCAGAACATGAAAGCTAACAATGTGGTGGAACATTTTCTTAGTTGTTAGAGATGCTTTGGGTCTCCCTCTAGGGTGGGATTACTTATAAAGAAGTGGGGGGGTGTGTTCTCAGAACACAGTGGGAATTTCTTCTACATTTTCATGTGTTAATCATATGTTAACTCCACATTACAATAGGGAACAGGCTCCCAGCACAAAAGAGCAGGGTAATACAGACTCAGTGACACAACATAGAATAGATAGAATTACCTGTGGTGAAATCATTTGTGGGGAGATCATCTGTTGCTGTGGCAACATCATTTGTTGTGATGTCATCTGTTGTGGTAACATCATTTGTTGCTGGGGTGACATAGTCAGTGGTGGCATGATTTGGGGGAGCATATCTTGTTCTTGCTGAAACATCATCTGCTGCTGTGGTGACATCATTTGTGGGGGCATACTCTGTTCTTGTTGCATCATCATCTGCTGCTGTGGTGACATCATTTGTGGGGGCATACTCTGTTCTTGTTGCATCATCATCTGTTGCTGTGGTGACATTATCTGCGGAGCCATCATCATTTGTTCCTGAGAAGGCATCATCATTGGTTGTTGTGGTAACATCCCAATTTGTTGCTGTAATGACATCATGTCACCGAGTTGACCTGGTGCTAGAGGGATCTGGTCTTCATACTGGATTTCTGACATGCTTTCAAATTCTGGATCAGGTGGTAAAGTGGGTAGAGGGGGTAGGGGCACATCCAGACGCTCTTTCCCAAATAGGCGCACTTGAGGTCTAGGAACTCTGAACGTCATGTCCCCTCCCTGAAGTCCACCAGTATCATCCCCGTATTGATCCATTTGACCTGCATACTGGTCCCCATACAGACCTTGTACCTGCTCCATCCCCTGTCCTCCAAAGCCAAAGACCTGCTGACCTACTGGTGGGAAACCAACGGCCTGCTGGGAACTGTAGTCTTGGTAGGGCATGGCAGCATCGCTATAGCTGAATTGATAGTCTGGTGGATATCCCTCTTGCATTCCCATAGTTGCTGCGTAAGGGTTTTCATAAAAACCCTCCTGTCCAATGTCGTAGTAACCCCCTTGTCCATCACCGTAGTAAACTCCTTGACCATTTTCATCATAGTAACCCTGAGCCTGAGGGTCAAGGAATCCATCTACCATTCCTTCATACATATGGTCATCACCCATTTGTGCATAATAGTCCAGACCCTCTTCGCCATACATTGCCATTGCCTGTTGTTGTTGGTAACCATAGTAATCAGCTTCCTGGTTGTTATAATAGCCTTGGGCAGAGGAATAGGGGTCATAGTAGTGCCCTGTGTCCTCATCATAAAGACCACCTTCATAGTATTCTGCATTTGGATCATAAAGTCCCTCCTCCTCATAATAACCCAGGTCTTGATAGTCTGCTCCCCCTGCTCCATCGTCATAGTAACCATACTGCCCTTGGCCCCTATATGCTGCATCTCCATAACCACCATAACCATCGTCGTACTCCCCATAACCTTTCTGGCGGGTTGAATGTCGCGGGTTGAATCCGTAGGCCTCCTCCCCATGTTCATAACCATTGTTATGATAACCATGAAGGTAACCTCTGGAGCTAGCCTGTCGACTATGCGCTCTACGCCCACCCCAACCATGGTGTCCAGAGTTCCCACGCATTTTCCTAGTCAGGAACCTTTTGGTCAACCAGTTAGTTGCCGCTGCAACTCTACCCAGCAACGTACTTCTGTTCTTGAAGCCTTCAGCAGGCCCGTCACTGTCCTTCTTTCCAAATAAGCCCTTGAAGAACCCCCCCGTCCTCTCAATTGATTGTCTCCCTCCCCCCAGACGTAGCAGCATGTAGGTTGGCTTCTTACCACCATTTTCTGCCTCTTTGGCCGCTTTCTCCTTTTTCTTCTTTTTGCTGATCTTAAACCTCATCATGAATCGAGAGGTGTTCTTCAGAATTGATTTCCGCCGTTTCTTCTTGGCAAGTCGGTTTTTTCTTTTCCCCAACCTCAGGAACAAACGAGATGTGCTTTTCAGCTTCTTCCTGCTGTTCCTGCGTCGCCTGAAACCAGAAAACTTCATGAACATCCTGGACATGTTCTTCAGTCCTCTTTTTGGGATTTCCTTTAACGGAACTGGTGGAGCTTCCTCTTTCTTCTTGGCTTTCTTCTTCTTTGCATCAGCATCATGTTTTCCTCCTTTGTGGTGGCGGTCATCTTTAGATTTCTTTTTAGATTTGCCGTAATCCTCCTCATCCTCGTCATATTCATCTTCTTCCTCGTCATACTCCTCCTCCTCTTCTTCTGACTCTTCCCCACGTCTAGACCTCCCCCCTCTCTTGTCCTTAGCCCCTTTGCCGCCCCGTCCCCTCCCCCTCCTGTCATCTTCTGAGTATTCCTCCTCATCATCCAGATCTTCACTTAACTCTTTATCCTCTTCCTCATCACTGGGGAACTCTTCCTCCTCCTCCTCCTCAGACTCCACTTTCTTACCCTTTCCTTTGTCTTTTCCTTTCTTTTTATCATCCTTCCCCTTTGGTGGCTCCTCTTTTCCCTTCTTCCCCCCTTTCTTGTCATCTTTTCCCCCTTTCTTGTCATCCTTCCCCGCCTTCTTATCATCCTTCCCACTTTTCTTATCATCTTTTCCACCTTTCTTATCATCTTTTCCTCCCTTTTTGTCATCCTTCCCCTTCTTTTCCTCCTCTTTCTTTTTCTCTGGTTCAGCCTTTCCACCCTTCTTGGCGTCCTTCTTGGCGTCTTTTTTGCCAGGCATTTTGATTTTGATAAGTGGCTAAGAGCACACCATGCCCTTTCTTCAGGATGAAATGCCGTAAACCTTCAAACACACAAACAAAAAAAAAAAGTGACGTTTTCTTTGTGTGGAAGGCAGAGTATTAACATGAAGGAAATATGAAGTGACGTGTTAAGAAAATAGTCTGACCTTTAAAACAGTCCTTGGTTTAGATATGTCTGGGTGACTTTGCAGGTTCGCTATCAGTGTGAGGACAGGTCCACCTGGCCAACGCAGTTCTACACTGTCCAGATCTAGTCCCCATGAAGGCTCCTGTCCAGACGCACAGAGCTAAATATCAGTAGTCTTTTGCCCTTGACATACACACACACACACACACACACACACACACACACAATAACAAAAAAAACTCAACTCTATCCACAGATGTCAAACATATTTACAAACCACACCCTGAAGCACTATCTTTCTATTTGCTGAGGCTACGCAGAAGATATATACAACCCCTATCCAGACATTGTCTGTGTCAAAGGGCAATGTGAGGTTTAAGGTCAAAGGGTTCAAAGTGTAAAACTACAAACACTATCTTTAAATCTAATTCTACTTTTTGTCAGAATTGCATCAGCTGTATTATAAAGCTTAACCTCACAATGGAAACTATTACAAAAAGAGATTTTAACTGTGTTGGTTTTACTAATTTCCACACAGTATGATCCCTGCGGCATTTGCTTTCTGAAAAATTGGATGCACACAACAGCACACAAACAAAAATCCAGCTCAAGCTCTACCCTCTTTATGGTCCAATTTTTCTCCTGTAGAGTTGCAGTAGTTAAGGAGCAGTGACAACACACTCATTCATTAAGACAGTTTTCCATGATAGTCACCTCCACATTCAGTGACAAACAGAACAGAAGAGCGAGTGCGGTGGCCGTTGGGATCTCTGCGGTCTTCAGATATCTTGCGTCCTTGCCGGAGGTCTCTTCTTTAGCAGTATACAAAAAAACCCCCCAAAACTCCAGGATAGTCTGTAGGTCACACTCAGCTTCCTCTTCTGACCTACTCCGTCTTTTGTTGCTCACAACAACACATTCCCTCACTCAACACAGCACTTTGTTCACACTGCCCTCCTCAGAGTGTGTGACAGATAGTGTGTGTGTGTGTGCAAATGTCTATGTGTGCGAGAACGAAAGAGAGAAGGGGCAGATGGGCTGCTGGTTTGTGTGTACGTATGTGTGTGTGTGTGTGTGTGTGTGTGTTTGCATGTGCGTCTGTGTATGTGTGCATTTGAGGAGTTCCTTGTGGCGGGTCGTAGAAGGAGTCTTAATTTGTCATCTGGCTCTACAGGTGAAACTCGAGAGCTCTGGCCAGCTGAGGGGGCGGGGCATAAATAATACAAAAGGTCCAGAGAGAAAGAGAAAGACAGAGAGGGAGTCGCGAGAAAGACAGACAGGATGCGGGAGATAAGCCTGATTGGCAGCAAGACGCAATCAAATCCTAAATTATACCCAGTGATTAACAATTTCAATATCTTTTATCTGTTAAATGCATACTTGAGAGAAATCATGTAAATGCGATCTGACTTTACATCTGCTCCTGTTTTTCAAGGGTGATATATACTGTCAGCTATATGTGTATGTGTATGGGTTAAGATGAGTGACGCATCTTTCTTAGAGACATTATATTAAAAGAGCATCTATGTGAGCAATGCAGGCAGCCACCAACCCACTTCCACATACGTAACAGTAGGACAAGAAAGCAGAGGCAGGAGGAACACCCACTTGTTCGATATATGACGTCTTCTCTCTAGGTATCAATAACAGAGGAATGACTCAAGAATACACACACACATGCACACACTGTCACGCAAACACATACACAGTAAAGGATCAGTAACAGAGCTGTGATTATTAGTGCCATCAACCAAATTATTCCTCTTCCTCAGGGAAGGGGTCGGATTGCCAGATCTGTCCTGTTTCAGGGTTTAGGTGTTGGGTTGCCAGATCCCGATCTTTTGGTCTTGGTGTGTAAGTCTATCTGATCATTACCAAACAGCAAAGAAGACACGCAGCGCGTGTGTGTGTGTATGCATGCGTGTGCGCTCACAGTGCTCATGAAGAGTTATGTCTTTGAGTGGGCACACGTGTGCATTAAAAAGACGAAGAGTGTGATGAAAGAGTTTTTTTTTTCTCCCGGATTTCCCACGGTTTGTCTCCAACAGTACATCTTCCTTTGAAGCAGAATGAAAAGACCCTATCAAACGTGAAAAGCTCTGAGTTGCAGCCAGTCGCTGCTGGCAGGTGGTCCTCCATCTTTTGATAGAATTTGTAGAGCAGAGACAACATAGAGAAAGTGGGATACATGCCCGGGAGAGGATGGGAGACTTATGACAGAGATGGACTTGATGAGGCTCATCAAAAGTATTGAGGTCCTGAGGTACAGCAGTAGATCATCTTTTTTCACTTTGTCACACATACACACACACACACACACACACACACACACACACATTCAGTAATCTGCTGCTATCTAGTGGAGCTGTATTACACCTGCAGCGCTCCTAACAGCTTGGAGTTCATCAGGTAAGTGTACAGGCCTGCAGCAAGAATAATGTTTGGGACAACACAGCAATCCCCTAGGCATTTCATCCCCATTATTTGATATTAATAACAATCAATACTGTGACAAAGTGATGCATGGTCAGACAGTCAAACTCCAGGAGGAACATCTACCAAGTGGGAGAGAGGGAAACTAAGCAGCCTGCTGGTGCATGTGTAGTCTGTGACAGAGCTTCTGTGTGTGGAGGAAAGAGGAGGCAGTGAGGGTAGATGCATCCCCCCCAAAAACACAATACCTACCTTCTCACAGCCAACCTCTGAAGTCGTTCACGTCACTGGAGCATCGTAGCCAAATCTCCCCATCCTCCTGCAGGTAAAATAAAAGACAAGGGGGAAGAGACAAAATTAGAAAAAAAAAAAGAAAAAAGCAAAAACTTAAATCCTGTTTACATTTTCTTAATCCTGACTACACACAGCTCCACACCTCGGCTGCTCCTCTGGCGGGGCTCGGAGCAGCAGCAGCAGGGGTCGGTCAGCAGGGAGGAAAAGTGTGCCACCGGGAACGGAGGATGAATATTTAACGACCGCTATTCTTCGGAGAGCGGCCGGGGGCTTGAGTTCCACACACTCCGGTGTGAACTGATGAGCACCGCGGGTGGGCACTGTCGGTCACTCACACACACTGGTGGATGTCCTGGTAAATAAACAAGATGGACACACTTGAGAAAAGCTAAATTGAATGTTGTCAGCTGATAAATGTTATTAAAGTTGATAAAAGCCGCCTTCTTTCCTCCCACTGCTGTCCGGAGG
>OMNW01016812.1:5250-31327 GCA_900303245.1 Selene dorsalis
GGATTCAAACTTGTTGCCACCACACCACACACACCTCGATCTAAAGTGACGTGGTGCGTGCTCTACCAGGTGAGCCACCAGCGCCCTCATATTCCAATCATTTAATTTGGGTGAAAAAATGTTAGGTAGTTAAATGTTTCAAACTGGGGCATTTTAGTATTTATATTTGGCAGGACTTGGGACACAAAGCTTGAAACCAGCACAATCATTCTCAGGTCACTGTTTCCTTACTGCAGTAAAGACTTAAACTTAAACTCAAAACTCCTAGAGGTCACTGCTTGGTCCAAAGTTACAGCTGTACCTCCTCAGAACAAACAAATATGACTCACCATTCTAGTCTTTAATCTATGCAGAGCTAATAATCTCTCACTTCATGCTTAATGGACAGATAGCAATTTACTCAACTCACTCTCTCCATAACTTCAGTTCTCTTGCACACTTTATTGCTGCTATGAGGACACTAAATATTTTCTATCATTAGAGTTTGTATACTGCAATTTCTCATCACGCCTGCCATCATTATGTACTAATATACAACATATCGGCAATTAACTACAATTAGCCAATGATAAAAAAATCTGTCTGGCAGAAGTTATCATTGATGTCATGTGACCCTTACCTCATACTCAAACTCCTCTGTCCTTTCTCCCTCAGCGGGAAGAGGGGAGGGGTAGTCTGTCCCTTCGTAGTAATCCTGCTCCATTGTATGAAGAGAATGACAGCTGTCAGGGAAGACAGAGAGAGGAGGAAGGAGAGGGGAGGAGGACAGATGGGGAGGGAGGCAGAGAAACAGGGAGAGGTGGAGAACTGGGTGTAAGCAAGATCCTTCTCCTTCATTTTCTTTTAAACGTGTTCAATACCTCATGACAGGATTCCTTTGCCTTTGTCTTTGTGGGAATCTGAAGAATAAAGGATTTGTCAAGGGCTTTCACTCCCGCTGGAGTGTGTGTGATAAAAGTACAGCCCCTTTTAAATAACAGCATATCCACATAATTTACTTCCTGCTCTTGACAGACAAAACCCCCCACACTGTACAGTGTAATTCTACTGGCTTCCCTCAGTCACTGAACAAAACAGCATTGTGAGGGTCTAACAAGATGAGCAGCTTCGGTGCCACACAAGATAATCACTGTGGACAAAAACTTCAAAAAGACGCTCTGTTAAACATGTTGAGTGATGTGTTCAGGGGCTGTCTGACTCTTAAGATTACCCAGCACTGTATAACTGTCTCAAAACAATATTCCAGTCACAAAACCAGACAAGTAAATGTCACAATGCTTTATACTTTGATGCCTTAATGTTCACATAAAACAACATTTGGCAGTGGGTGCAAAGAACACAATTACAGATTTTACAGTCTAGCAGTCCAAAGTATGAGTGACAAACTTGTGTTATATCTATAAAATCAGTTGTATATTGGATTGTGCACCTGATCTCAGATGAAGAGGAGAAAATGTGAGTTTTATGGGACACATTGATCACATTTGGCTTCGGCCCAGGGCTGAAAACACATGTTGTACTGTGTTGCCTAGTTTTTTATTAGCCTATTTGCTTTAATCACCTTGTAAACCTTCCATGAGCCAAAATGGATAAACCAAGCAGCTCCAATTATGGCAAGAAGGCCCTGTGGGGAACTGTATGGTGATGCTGTGAGATATATACATCTGGCAATGATTTAGATCAGGTTATGTGCAGTGATTTTTACCACAGACAATAATACACATTTTCAATTATGTTTGTAATGAAGAGCAACACAGACGGATCATCCGAGGGAAATTCCATCCCTGAATGACTAAACAAGTCTCCAGTGACACATAACAACAGATAATCAAAGAACTCAGGATGTTTATCATTGTTGGAATTAATTATCTACTGTACTCAATGCACTTGGTTCACCAACAAAGTCCCGACTTCTCCAGCTCAGTGCTGCACAGCTCTCTGCTATTGTTTCATTCCCAAGAGGAGAAATCCAGATCTTCCTTTATGCTAAACTTTTCTTCCTCACAGTTTACTTCTCCTTTGAGATCGATGGAATATAAATGAAAACGGCAGAAGGGGAAATAATGAATTCCATTTCTTTTGTTGTCTTCCAGAAAAAAACCTCTTGTTGATACTTTAAACTCCCAATATTTTTTTGTACTTATTTTTACCATGTCTCCGAGATATTTCTCCTACCCACCATCGATTCGTGATGGGATTAGAGTAGCGGTTGTACCACATGTGTTGTTTTGAGCTATTTCGCATACAAAGTAATCTGGCTACATCTTTTCATCTCTTCTAAATTTATAGACCTGTGAACTCAACAAACACATTTTATCTTGCAGTTGAGTTATGTTTCTGTGCATGTTTATCTCAGCATATAGGAGGCACGTGAGAGATAGCCCTCTCAAACTCAATCGTTCATATTGATTTATTTGCATGCATGTACAGTGTGTCTTTCGAATCTGCCACTCAGCCATAAACTCTCTCCCATGTGGCTCTGTCTCTCTGTCTGTGCTGTGTTCACGTGATGAAGGAATAACAATTGCTGTGACCTGACACATCCGAATGTTTGTGTATTCAAAGTCACTTCAGACTTTTATTAATTGCATAAATGCATCCTCTGATTTTCCATAATTAGCAATACATTTAAATGAATCCTCAGTGCTACATATTAAGATGCGAAGTGCAGTCATTCTGTATTAATGGACGGCATCATTTCCATTCTTCGATTGTTCATTTATATTTTACAGGCGTCTTGTATACTTGTAATGCTAATGCTAATTCTGCAAACAGTGATATTTCTGCTTCATAGCTCAGTAACACCTCCCACTCATTTTTTTTTTCTCCTTTGTAATTACCATCAGTCGCAGCAAAAGTCAAAACAAAGACACAACAACAAACTCTGTGACACGCTTTGTGGCACTGAACTGAAATGATTTGTAATGATTTCAAATGAAATTAAAATTGATTAAATTACATTAAATGACAGTCCTGTTTAAAATGCTCTTTCCTGTTCTGAGTCATGTATATTGGAGCCTTATAGGTGGAGTTAATATTCCTCTGTACTCACCTGTCAGAGAGCAGGAAGGGACAGACGTCAGGCACAGGAGGGGTCGAAGGCCGCAGCTTTGCCAGCGCCATGATGTGTTCAAAGGTGATGTCGGTCTGAGTGCACACATCCACCACATGGATTTCCTGAGGGGGGCCATGGGGGCGGCCGCTGGGGGTCCGCCTGATGACCTGCACCACGACGGGGTCCCTGGCAGTGCGAAAAGCCTCCACAGTCTCCTCATGGCTGGACTTGGACAACTCCTTTCCATTCACCTGAGGAGGACAGGAAGACATAGTTTGTATGAGGAAATCTGTTGTTCCTGTTTTGCTGTAGCAATATTTCATGTAGGAGCTGCTCCAATATTACATTATTCTTGTGTTACTAAATACCAGAAGATGGTCTGGGTCTAAGGTATGCATGTGAATCTCTCTAATGTAAATACTTTAAACTTAAGTGAAATTAATTCCCTCTTTTAGTACTGCAAAAAAATGTAAATCCTCATAGACTCTGAGGCCATTTCCCACAACATCACAGCTCTGCAGCTGTGCTCATGCATTAAGACAGAAATTTAAATTGTTATCCCATGGATTTCTTCTGATGATCAAAAAGAATCTTTTATGAATACAACATTGGAAAACATAAACACTAAATTAGAGAGAGAGTTTGATGCAACATTATCAGAATGTTACATCAAAGCCCAAACGGCCCCTTTTCTCTCAGTCCATCTTCAATTTCATCTCCACAAAATGAACGGGGTTTTCAGGCAGACTGAAAACCACTTACACTACAGCTGGCACATGTGAAGAAAATCATTGCTTTATTTAGCACCAATACTTTCTCTGGAAGTGAAACCATGGCTGAGGAATACCTCAGAATGTGCTTTAGTATAGAGACTGAGACTGTAGATTATAACTGTAGAAAGAAAGAAAGAAAGAAAGAAAGAAAGAAAGAAAGAAAGAAAGAAAGAAAGAAAGAAAGAAAGAAAGAAAGAAAGAAAGAAAGAAAGAAAGAAAGAAAGAAGAGAAGAGAAGACAGACGCTGCATAATTACACTTGCAGCTTTATTTAAAAATGGCTTTTCTCACATGGCAAACCGAAACCAGTTAAAATGATAACTAGAAGGGAAGAGTGAGCATTTTTAATCACATGTCTCAGCTGTGGAAAAACATGGCAAATGAAACTGGGAAGCAGCAGCGTCTCAGGGCTTGAATCATAACCTTTTGAAAACGCAACAGAGGTAGAAATAAATAAATAAATAAACATAGCCTGCTTCTGACTTACAAAATGACCTAAATTCATGAGCAGTTGACAGTTTCAAGTAACTCTGGCTGTGTGTCTGCGGAGCTTCTAAATGAACATTAAAGACAGAGCTTATATTTCCACCCCAGATGTTTCATCACTGATTCTTCATTGGTGTATGAACACACATAGTTGTGTATTTTGAGGAAATGACTCATGATTCATAACATATCTTGAGCTGCAGTGAACTACTGTGAGGCCCCGATGGCATAAAGTAAGCTCAGCATGATTGTAAAAATGTCTATGTAACACTCCTTGTCCCCACCTGAGCTATATACATGACTGGTGTCTGATTTCTACCCATGCTGACATGACACTATAGAGCGCTCATAAAGAGTTATTTCTGTTCCTGTGATTCAGTGTCCTCTGATCACAGGGTCCCTGTAAGTTGTGAGCACATTGGTTATTTTACATACCCAATCTTGAATTAAAATCATTTTAAAGACCAGAAAATGTTTAACTTTCCAGTAAAGGAAAGACCAACATTCAAAGAAAAGTCAGGATTTCTTGTCTTACCCTAACCCTTTCAATCAACCTTGTGACACAGAACCTCACCTGACCTTCTGCATCATGTAAAGAAATGAAAGGTAAAGACAAGACAATGACTTGTTCTCCATTTCCATTTGGGCCTCTATCTCTGACACACACACACACACACACACACACACACACACACACACACACACCCACATTATCTACATATTTGTTTGACAGCAGGTGCTCTAACTTCTGTACTTCCCTTTTATTCTGTTTCTCACACAGAGCAAAGGCAGGGAATAGATTCCAAATTCAAAACATACTCGAGCTTAAACTTCCTGTAATAGGCTCCCTAAACCCCCCCCCACCACATCCCAATGACATCATCTGGGGGGTTATTTTCTAACTGTATAAAGCTCCCCCAAGAAGTGCCACAGAAGACATTGAACGACTATTAAGTAAATTGATCTGACATCTGTGGATGTCCCTTTTAATTCATTCTCCTAATTTAAGAGATTCCCACCCAGATAACATCATTAGCTGCTACAGCAAAATACTACAAAAAATATTTATAATCTAATAATGTTATTGTCCAGTAATAGTGTGTTATTCTCATCTCTGCTTCATTCCTGTGTGTGTGTGCATGTGTCCCTCCAGAGACTGAGTGATGCCCTACAAAACAACAAACTACTTATTTTCTCAGCCATAACAGTTGCCATATATAACTCCCTTAGCTCCTGTTGTTCTCTGGCCTGCTCCCCTGCCTCCTGATGTGACCTTTGTTTGTAGTGATGGTGCATTAATCACCTGAGTGGGAGATAAACTGGGTCAACACCACTCCTGTGGAACTGCGGGGCAATTTGCAGCTTCCCTCATCCCTCCTTCCCTCACACCTGCTTTCATTGTTTGTTTTTTTTGGCCAGTCAGCAGTTATTACACACTGCAGCGTGTATATTAGACTTTAAGCACTGAATTAAAGAAACATGGAGCAGTGTAATAATTAGCACATATAGGACCTTTAACTGTTTCTTCGTATCTCGCCCCTCTCTCTCTGTTATTTCCCTGCCTGTCTCCGGCTCTGCAGCCTAATCCTGGAACAGGGAGCCTGGTGGAGACAAAGGAGTTGCAGCAGACAAATGAGGCAGCCTATGGTGTATGACACTCCTGGAGAAAAATGATCAAATTTCCCAGCTCTCCCTCTGGTACAGCCTGTCCAGCACCAGCTCCTCCTCCTCCAAGCCTCACCGCTTTGCTATAGCAATGCTCCATGACCATAATGAAACAAGAGGAAACACGTCAGGAAAAGAGGAGGGAGTGTTGTTTTTCCATTCTCATAACCACTTTTCATGAGAGCCAGATGGAACAATTAATTCCCAATCAGCACAGGAATATTAAGTAGCCTTAGCTCCCACATGGGGGACTTCGCCATCCCTTTTGTGTCCCTTTGTCTATCCAGCTAAACACACTGCTTCAGCTAGTTGTGTGGTCTGACAGATGGGAAGGGTTTCCATAAGCCTAGCTGAAGCTTCCTCTGAAGATCTGCCTTCAGCCCAGTCCTTGAGATGTCTTGCAACAGCTTTACACTCAGCAAAGTGCATTATAGACTGGCATGATGGTGACTCTACAGTGAAATTTTAATGAGTTGTTTTTTTTTTCTTAATTGGCAAGCTTCCTTAGTAGCCCTAAACTTGACAAAATTAAACATAATTTCAACTGCCTCGACTCAGAACAAGCTGTAGCCTTTCAAAGTTTGATCACACATATTTCGGTGTAGTTATACCAGCATAAACTATCCTCTTCAAATGTGCATGGAAAGTATGCAAATACATATCCACTCATAAAAACATGCTGGTAAACAAAATCTGTTTGCAACAAATTATTTAGCAGCTGTAGTGTTTGCCGAGTCCAAGGCAGCTCGACACACACTTCATGGCCAAAATGGCTCCATATGCACTCAGTCAACATGAATGATCTTATTGGTCTGGAACAAAACAATGCTGATTATTCATGAGAGATCATTTGTTAGACAACTGGGCCAGGAGAAGATCAGGTAAATGTGAAGTTGGAAGGAAATAGGCGCTGGGATGGAGTAGCTGGACCAAGACGCATCTGCTGACTGTTTGCACATGGATATGCTGCAGCTGTAGCCAGAGGAGAAATGTGTTTTCATTCAAAGCCCCTGTGACAACCACCAGCTTTCTCACAACAAACGCAGTAAACCTGCTTAGTGGAGTGTAACGAAAGGATGAAACCTCCTCCTTTTTTTCCTTCATTTGCTCTGTGGCAGAATCCCATATTGACAAAGACATTCAGAAATTGTGTTCTTGTGATGCAGCTGAGTGCATTAACTCTCCACTTCAGTAAATATCTCACGTCACTGTAAGCTGTTGTGAGACATTTCAAGCAAACAAACAGACTTACTTGAAAACTTTGGTGAAAAGTCACTGCTTTTACAACTGTGAGCCTACAGCAAAGCACAGTCATGAAGGTTCTCTCATCTGTGTCCCATCTTATCGTTTATCCTCCAGGTATAGGGACAAGCAAGGAGAGCACAAACATGCAGCATCTTAGCGGGACTCCTCAGGCGTCTCCTCTGTCACTGCTTTTGTCTCACCGACTGCTGCCTCCCATCAGTATCTCCAAAGACCGAGGGCAGAGTGTAGTGACAGTGGTAGTAAAGTGGGGCCAGTTTATCTGTTAAGACGTCAGCTACAGCCAAATGTGATGCTGCGTCTGCTGAGGGACCTCGTCTGTGGCAGGAGGCAAAGACACTGCTGGCAGCTTGCAGGGGATTACTGATAGTGATTGATGCACCTCTTCTGCAAAGAGAAAAGACAGCCTCAGGCAGTAGACTCTAATAGTCTATTAGCTTTTTTATGCTTTGGAATTGACTGCACACATTGCTTTATGACTCGCATGTAGCAGTTTGAATTTTAATGAAATGTTGTTGTTTTTGATTTTAATACAGTTCATGCTGTGCACAAGGCTGAAGCACTGGTCTTTACTCATATCCTAACTGAGCTGAAAATGTGGTGAAGCAAAGTCATCGTTTCTACTTCAGCTACAGTGACAAGTAAAGAAGGCCTTCAGCAGACAAAGCAACAGAAAGAGCAGCAGTGATGATATTTAACCAGTGTGTCTAACCTTGGGTTGTTGTGCTTAACATCTGTACCTCTGTACCACTGAAGCCTCTGTTGCACACCATCTACATCTGTGTGTCGTCACCTGCTGGTTTGAGTGGCAGCCTGTGGGGTGTTAAGTATATGCAGGCAGATGGAGAAGGTGTAACATGTAGGTCACCTAGCCTCAGGAGTGTGGAGCTCACAGCCGTCGATTACACGCTTGCTCCATCCTCTCATCTTTTGGGAGAAAATGCAGTGATAGGATCCAGTCAGCTCATAGTAACTGGAGGAGACTGGAGATGATGACGGGGCTGGACTAGGTGGAGGAATCATGAAACTGTGGTCTGCCGATAAAGGAGGGATCACTGCTACTGGTCAACCATCACTGGGTGCACATAGAATTGAAAATATTTTTCTAAAATGATGTGACATAAACAGGCACTATGTGAAGAGGAAAGTAGTATTTTACCCACTGTAATGTTTTTCACTTCAATAAATCATCAGTGTTTCTCAAAATAGAGACAAAGAAAACCCACTGAAAAGCAACAGTTTATACACAGATTCAGAGTGTCTGGATTTTGTTACCTTTAAACAGCCACCAGTGTCTAATCTTTATGCTGAGCTCTAGTACTGTCACTGGCAGCCTGATGTACTTCAGGTTCAGCATAGTGAGAAAAGTGGTGCCCATGCTCCCATTTAACTCTTGATGATTCTCAAATCGCTGATTTTTTTCCCATGATTTCACTGCAGATGTGACTGAATTATACATTAATGACTGGATGTTTCAGACCAAAAATGCTTCTGGGAAGTTTCAGGCTTTGGGGGAAATGTCTGTATTCATCAGTACGACAGAGATACAGTACAGAGATGAGAGGATGATTTGGTCACTGGCTGGGCACACTGCAGTTCATGTTCCTCATAGGCCACCAAAGCAACACTGGAAGTCATAGCTGGCTTAATTCCTTAAAGGACAATTCAAGGGAAATTTAACCTGGAGCTATAGTTTCATAATATTTTAGGTCTAAAAGAATGAATGTGAAGATTTTCTTGTTAATTGCTCCTGTTATGCAGGAGTTCTGTCTGTCCCTGCATCGCCGCAGCAGCAGATGGATCTTAGGCTGTTTACATCCACAATTCTGCATTTTTTTCACAGGCAACGTTTGTTTACTTCAAGAAAGCTGACAGGTGTTTTTAAACAGAGCTGTAATACAAAGTCTCGCGAAGTACTGCGCAGGAGTCAAGTTGACGCGCTCAGTCTGTTTACAGACTTCTGAAGCGGTCTGAAGCACTCCTGTCGGATCAACAAAGGAATATAAACTTGGAGGTACAATGTTTTCGTAGCAGTGATAGGAAATCTGGCTATTGTTTATTCTACCTGTAAACATATTGAGGGTGTCAACTTGACTCTCGTGTGAGACTTCGCGAGATTGCGCGAGACTTTGTATTACAGCTCCGTTCACAAACATGTCGCCTTTCTTGAAGTAAACAAACCCCTCGTGTATGTTTGAATAGCCATCTGACGTCGCCTGTGAAAAGAAAAAGCGGTTTTGTGGGATGTAAACAGCCTAAGATCCGTCCGCTCCCATTATACGCTGCTGTAGCGATGTGGGGACAGACACAACTACTGCATAACAGGAGCAATTAAAAAGAAAATCTTCACATTCATTCTTTTAGACCTAAAATATAAATAACTATAGCTCCAGGTTGAATTTGCCAGGAATTGTCCTTTAAGCCTTAATCTGGACTGTTGTTCACACAAAGAATGAGATGGCCTTCGACATCCAGGACCCAGAGACAGTAACAACAGTAGAGCGATTGACAGTGAGACAGGAGTGCTGCTCACCTCTGACTGACTGCTGCACTGTGCCTGCTCTACAGCTCCACGGGAATGATCAGCAGCCGCTCCAACATCATCTATGCGTTGCAACTCCGTCTTTCAACATGTGAAATTCAATTTTCATTTTCATAAATAAAAAATTATATACGAGTGAGAACACAAACATTCAGTAGAGAAGTGGAATTAAACACTCCCTGAGGTAATTCCAAATGCTGGAAGGATATGGGATCCTTTTAACACCCAAATGTCTCATTTCAATAATAAGTGACAGAATAAAATACGGGCCAAGGTCCGCTACACTACAGCCCTTATGACTGCATAAATCACACCCAGACAGTCAGCGCTACTGTCTGAGCGACTCAAGCAATACTCCAGTGACAGGATACTGAGAGAGAGCGAGAGGGCGAGAGAGCAAAGGAGAGAGTGAGAGAGAGCGAGTGGATGCCACTGGGGAAATCTGACAATCCCTTCAACATCTCTACATGAACCCATGTATAGGCCTCCTTTAACCCCTCCAACCACATAAAACACACCACACAAGGCCCCTGGGCTATTTTTCACATTAAAGGCCCGACACACCGCTGCTGAGGTTTTATGCCTCCGGAACATTTGATGAATTCTGCCTATTTTCCTCTCTGAGCACCAATCTTGTGTGGAGTACACCCTTTATTGCGCAACTCCTTCAAAGTGTATCACCTCTTTTTCAGTCCGCCCTAAAATTCATCGTCTGCCTTGTTGCATGCATTTATTATCCAATCTCTCGGCATAATCGCTCAGCGCAAGGACAACTGTTATAAAAGGGACACAGGGAGAGGAGAGCTTTACCCAACACTCAATGTCAAACCTGTGAAGTAGCAAAGCATGTGGAGGGACATCCAGCTCATGCACGGCTTCTGTAGTGTCACCATTAACTACCACCGTCCCCTCTGCTTCCTCCTCCTGCTGCTTTCTCCTGCTCTATGGTGGCCACTACATAAGACTTTCACTTATATAATAATCCCTGTCAGAAATATGCAGCTACTCAGTGTACAGTAACAACATTGCATTACAGTAACCCTTTGTTAGATCAACAGTTTGGACCCAGGAGAAGAAACACAACTCTGTTTTATTTACAGGTTTTCCTCATTAGCTGGTTTGCTAAGTTAGCCTACACTCAAGGACAACCTGGTTCAGTGATGGTGTGTTGAGCAGCTGTGAAGCTGTTGCCAGTCAGAAGATACGTCCAAAACGTAGGTGGCTGCCTGTTAAATTATGATGCGTCAGTTTCTATTCCTGCACGTGTGAAATGCAGAACACGTGACGGGCTGTTTGCTGGGTTGAGTAATGAAAGGGAGGTAACGAGCAATGTTACTAATTACTTTTACCATCCAGTTGTTACTAATGTGATGTAATTAGTTTTTCAATGAGTAATTGATCACGTTTTATCAAGTAACTTTCCCCAGCACCCATGGTGGGTCACCGCTGTTGCATTAATGAAATGCTGCTACTGCCGCAACCTGAAACAGCTTTTCCAGGTTCAGTGATATATGGGTCATCAACCATTACCTACACCATGACTGAGACACAAGTGTGTACAAAGATAAGGTGGGTATACAAGTATGCACAGTTCTTACAGTATGAGAGATTGTTGAGTAAACATTTCATCTGATTTCTCACTGGGCTCGCCCTTATTTGTCAGATGTGGAGGTAATAATATCCATGCTATCCTCTTGTTCTGCTTATGATCACTTTCCCATGAAATTAGATCAATATGGCATTCCATCTTCATCACTAACACATTACAGCTGAACACCAGATAATTGTACTATTCTATTTTGGCTGGATTATGAAATTCTGCAGTGGATTCTAAATATAATTTGGGACTGGTGAGAGAAACGCAGTGCGAAGTTAATCAGCTTGTTCAAGGTTAATGGTACATGCAGGGTATATTTGTTAAAGAGATTTAGAGATGCTCAGTTAATCTCTGCGCTTAACTTTAAGATCTTTCCATCTTGGAATGAGTTTTAATGTAAAATGGAGGGAGAAATCGAATTAGAGTAAAAGCGGCACTTGGGTGGATGAATAACTAATGGATGAACGGCCTCCTCCTTGGTGATAACTGGTAATTGGTTTGGGGGACGGCAGAGGAGCGGGAGACGGGGAGTAGCCGGATGATGCTACGTGCCGCGCAGATCAGCAAAATGACCCGGCTGGCGTGAAAAGAGGTTGTAAGGAGTAATGGTGCCATCCATATGCTGACTGAAGAAAATAAAGTGGGTGCTGTCATGGAACACCTCTTTATGTGCTGACGGTGAGCCAGAAAGGAGGGATGACACATGAAGGTGTCTAGAAGGAGGAATTTCAACATTAAAAATGAACAAAATACCGAGCAAAACACAGAAAAATACAAACACGGCCCTTCCCTCACTTTGTCTACTCGTCTGCAGCCCGTGTCTCTTGTCTTCTGTGCAAATAAAAAATACTCAGGCAGGTTGTACACAAGCTATTTTGACAGAACATGGTGGTTGCCTTTGAGAATATTGATATAATTTGTTACATATGAGGCTATTCATGGTAAGTGCCTGGTAGTTCAGCCACCTGCATCACAAATACTATTGGTTTTACACTGCTTTGTGCACAAACACGTCCATAGGTGAGCTACAGAGAAGCTAGTCTTAATGCTAAGCTAAGCTAATTAGCTGTAGGAGACTGTTAGTTTCAGTGTACAGACCTCAGTGTGGTATAAATCCTCTAACACTCAGCAAGAAAGCTAATAAGCATGTTTCCCAAAATGTGTGACTTTTCTTTTGACCATGTCATTCTGAGATAAAACAGAACGTGGCAAGACCTGATGTGTCAGTAATGATTGCGTACAGACTGTGTGTGCTTACAACTACCAACACATTTCCAGATCCTGGTAGTAAACTTGTAAGTACAATGTTCTCAGACAAATAATAGAAAAATAACACCCAAGCTGTAATGAACCAAAATGTATCCGTTATTATCTGCTATTTCCCATAAAGTTTTAGAGTTGCAGATGAGATGACACAGGAAGCAGATGGCACCGGTGATGCCACTGAATACCAGGCTCGGTCTTCTTCATGGTGGCCTGGGGAGACTTTGAAAGTGGCAAATTGTTTCCTTCACATTTAATATGCTCATCCTAGCAGCAGAGGCAATTAACACCGGATAAGCACTATTTACATAATTCGAGACACACTCGTGATCACAACAAAGGCGTCATGCCCGACTCTCCGACTGGCTCTTTGTCTGAGAGGCTGTCGCATGGTCACTGGTTTGGGAATGAGAGTGGAGGTCACACGGTGGCACGTGGAGGTCTGACAGTCCAAATAATAAACTAGGAGGGTTTGAAAGGTCAGTGAGGACCCCTGTGGTTGGCCACTGATCTGCCTGTAAGCCATTAACTCAGGAGCCAGTGTAGGTGGGGTGTCAAGGAGAGAACGGAGGGAAGAAAAGGGCAAGGAAAGAAAGTGAGAAAAGGATGGAGGGAACATAAATAGCTGCAGTTTTACTCATAATGTGTGGTTTCAGGTATCTTGTGCCTAAGGCTGCTTTTTTAACACCCTCCTCAAAGGCAGATTATTAGTGTCCCATCACAAACGGCAACCATCACAAAGGGACATGACAAGAGAGCAGACAGGTCTGCCTCAGCGAGCAGGTTTGGTCAATTCTGCTGACGTCAAAGCGAACAAAAGGACGGCGTTACTGATGATAGCCTGAGGCTGAGGGCCAGACTCTTATTAAAGCTTCTTTGCAGTATACTCATCTTCAAATCTTAACTCAAACACGCAAAATGTTTCAGAGGAAGCAACGCTGAGTGGAGATGTGGGATGTGGAAGGTAAACTTTTTTTTTTTTTTTTTTGGTGATGAAATGTCAGCTTTATGAAGTCACAGGATTACAAGGTCTCTCCCTCTCCAGCGCATAATGAGTAAATATTGAGGTTATTGACTTCAGAGCACTCTGCAAAGCTCAACACCACAGGGATCAAGCTAACATACTGCAAACACTGACAACTCTGTGATTTTACAAAGAGCCCTTTTAGAAGTGGAGTAGGCTAATTATATTCATGTGGCAGCTGAATCTACATTCTAACTGTAAAAAAGTAAAAAGCTCAGACACAGTAAAGATGACACATTTGACTTCTCTGTGTAAAAGGGCTGACAGCTCTCCAGACCAAATGACAGATTTAAAAAAAAAAAAGAAAACCCAGAGAATCCCTGAAGTGCCACCAGCTGAAGGACACACAGCAGTAAATAAGATCAAAACTTCCAATGAAAGGCAGAGCTGTCCAATTAGGACAGCATTTACGATGAGACAGTGATGAAGTTGCTGATGATAATCTTATCCTTGTAAAGAGCAGAGGCACAATGCATGATTAAAAGGAAGGACATTATCTTAGAAGAGTGATCACAAGTGTAATCAATCTCCTCCAAGGCTCCCCGCGGCGCCGTTCATGGCACAGCAAAAGTGCCAGCAAGAGGCTAGGAAAGTGGATGTATGTGTTTTTTCTCTCATCCCACTCGAGTCTCACTCCTCGTCAGGTCCCCGAGTCAATAAACAAAGGGATGCGAGAGGAAATTGGATGAGATCCGATGTTTCCCACTGTGTCCTGATTACACAGTTGGAACAGAAATGACACTCAGAAGAGCTACTGTATGCTTAATGAAAAATACAGTGAATATATACATCAACAGGAGATACAGGGAAGGACCTGAAACCCTGAGACTGGCCTAGTTAATACTTCTACAGAAAGATTAAGATTCAAATTTATGCCTCTCTGGAGAAAAGCTGCATAAGATGTTGCAGTTTGTTGCTGGTTATTTTCAATAGTTTTTTTACTGTTTGGATGAGGACACTCATTTCAATTTCGACTTCTATCACACATACTAAAAATATGCGTTCAAACCTAGCTCGAGCTTGATTGGACCCCCTCAGGCTCACATTCACATATACTGTTCATTCTAGTTAGGTGCATGTAAATGTAATGTATTATAATGCATAATAATTGCAATGGCTTCTTTTCTTTTGCACAACATAACTTCAGCTTCCTGCTACACATGCACACAGCTAGTGCAACACATGAGAAGCCAGTCAGGTAAGTGTTAGCTAAGTTGAACTAGAACATTTGGCAGTTGACAGTTGTCAAGTTGTAGAAATGGTTTTAAATGGAAATTTACCATCTTGAAATTTTGCTTACTTTGCTTCACCTCATAAGAAAAAAGTGGCCACACTTATTGCTGATTGGCTACAGATGTATAGTTCCTCATCACCATGAATACTTCATCATGATACCAACTTTGTCATTTTACAGTTTTCCTAAGGTTTGATTTAAAGCCTACAGAGTTTCTACTTTGTTGGAGCTGTGCATCACATTTCAGCTCCCGTTAGGAAACAGCACGTGTAAACACTGTGAGAAAGCTTCAGTTCCAGAGACAAGCGCTGGCGAGTATTTATAATCAATTAAACAGCACTACAGGACAGCTGCTGTCCACACCTTTCCAGTGCCACAGGAGAAAGCAAAGCACAGACCAGCGAGACCCTCCGCTGTGTATCAGCGGGGATTAGGTAACCCCTAATAGAAATTACAGTAGTGTCAGCCAGTCTGTTGTGAGAGTAATGAAACACCTGTCAAAACATGTTTATATGACCTGAAGCTTTGCACAGTAAATGAGCTGTAACATTATATTGCTCTTGATGGAGAATACATTAATGAAAAAGTAGTCCAGCTGGCAATTGTAATGTATGCAAAAAACAAGCAAACAAACCAATCTTGATTAAAGTCACCTGGCGCTGCGGTTGTTCAAAGAGCGCATCCAGGAATGAGTGGAATGATTTACAGGCAATACACAGCAAACTTCCTGATTAATGAGTCTTTCTTCTATTGAGTTTCTCCAAAACAAAAAAAAAAAAGTGTGTGGATGAACATATTGAGCTGGTGGAGGCACTCCAGAGCCGCGCATATTAGCTGGCCCTTCAGAAATATTTTCAATTTGTAGATGACTGTTACATCCACTGATTGTGTAAATATGAATAGGAGACTGAGGGGAGGCTGGTAATGTGGTAATGGTATGTGTGCAAGGTGGTGGTGATGGTGGGGGCCGAGGAGGGGGGCCCTGACGGTGTCACGGGAACCATAAGTAGGCCACGTATGTGACGACCGCGCTGCGTGTTTGGTGTCCCCGGTTTCATAAGGCTGGCGCTCTTCTGGCTAATGGCTGTAATAAAGGATTGTTCATGCCAGCGTCCGCTCATTTATTCTCATTCCTTAGAGTGCGAGGGGACCGCTACAGCAATCAGCCTCTGCTCACTGGTTAATTCCGAGGCAGATTTATAGTCTGGCTGTGTAACTGATGCTCTGTGCTCTCTCACACACACACACACACACACCAGCAGCAACAAACACATCCTACCTACCATTTTTTACAAGGCTTTATCCCCACAACTGTGAGGCTAAGATTAAAATTTAATTGGCTATTAAGTGCAATCACAGCCATGGTTTGGATCCCAGTGAAGATTATACCCAGAGCCCACACCTGGACCAAACAGGCTGCAGCGGGGTTGTCATCTGTCCTGGCTTGGAAGCAGGAACAGGTCACTTGTGGCTGTGGTGGAGAGGAGAGACACTCTGCCAGACAGAAATGACAGCTGCTCTGCCTCCCCAGCACAGAGTACGTGGTATGAGGGGTAATGAAGCCAGGAGAAGAATGTGAACACTGGAGGAAGAAGAGGAGGAGGAGGAGGAGGAGTGGTGTCCAAAATCACACTTTTCCACCACAGGAACTTGGTGGATGGCATCATGGAGCCATCTTTGAGGGTTCTGCTTTTATTTCTATTGTTCTATTGTTCTCTGCAAACCTCAATGGTCCTGGAAGCCAACTCTGGCTCTACTTTGAAGTTAATACTCTGTCGATGGTCCGGGAACATGAAAGCAGCGCTAGCATTGCTGCTCATCATGAATGTTTGAACAACTACATGTGCAAACTACAACAAATGACAACCGTGTCAAATGAATTTGTCAGGAGAGGTGAGATGGAATCAGATCTAAAAAAAATAAAATAAAAATTAATTAATTAATTAAAAAGATTAATCAAATTAGGAAATTCAATAACCAGCACAAAGACTATATCAAATGACAAGGCCACCTGAAGCACTGGAGGCTGTTTCTGGCGACTGTGAGGTTTGCTTCAACATCCAGGTCACAGGTTTCTACATTAATGGGTAAACGTCCCCCCTCCTCCCCATTGTCTATTCTCCTTATCTTTCTCCCTCCACTAACAGATGCCTAATTGTGGCAAAGCCCTGCCAAGTGTAAGGTGCAAGGACACCGAAGCTATTAGTCATGAGAAGGTGATGGCACATCCTCTGACACCATCGCACTAACCGCAGACTCGAGCTGCAAAGCTACACGATACATACGGAGCTGAGGAAGGCAGACGTCAGGCTGCACAGCGGGGTGCGGCACTCCACTTTAGCTGAAGTGGAAGTTCTTCTTTTGTTCTCATCTACCGGACGGTGTGTCGAGTTGGCGAGTGATTAGGTTCATTTATACCATGGCAGCCGTTTGGCAGGGATCGTCACTCCATGTGGAGCCAATGTAACACTAGAATGAGACCAAATGGCTCTCTCAATTGGAAGGCAGCGAGACGGAAGGGGGGGGGGTATTGGCGGAGGGCATCTGCTCAACATTTACCTAGTGTTTTATAATTAGATGAGTGCAACTGCTTGGGTGCAAAGCGTCTGTTCCGCTGTGATTTTCTGATAACAATTCTCTGACTTGGAAACAGGCGGAGGAAGCCTGTGGATGGAGACAATTAGTGGAGCTAATAAAATATGAACCATATTGCAGAAGAAAACGAAATCTGTATTCAAAACATACGAACTGGTGGCGATGTGAAAGTTGGTCATGACAAATGCTAATTGGTCCCAAGCAGCAGTGGGGCAACCTGTTAAAGCCTGCGCACATCTGGCACTTTGGGGTTTCCCATCGCACTGCCTCACGCATTTAATTTTGTGCTAAGCAGCAACATTTAGCACAGGAGGGGAACAGCTCAACTGTTGAAATACTGTAAATCACACAAAACGTCGAGGATGAGCAGGTCGTTTGACTTAGACATAGACATTAAATATTAACAGTCATTTATGATGCTCTGTGTATTTCTAGAGTCATTGACCACTACCCTTCAACATCTAAATGGAGTATGGCCATTTTTAATGTTATTGATCTGTTTTTCATTAATCCGTCTGTTGTAAATGAGGTCAACTGCATTGACTTGCACACAGTGAATTATGTTTGTACTTGAAAGCAAGTATGCATGATATCGATAAAGATGCAATACTAACAATTTTACAAGCAACACCAACTCCACACAGGCAACACAAAATAACCCATATAAGAGTTTTCTGAACCTGCTGCCTCTATAGTTGAGCTGTGGCTTGACACTAAAGTACCTGATTCATACCAAGGAAAGATTGTTGTGGTTAAAAAAGTTGATAGGAGTCACAAGATGAACAATTTCTCTTTGGTTTAAACATGATCTAACTATTATATCCAAGCGCTAATCAAACTCATGGAGAGTTTGTTTCTCTTCAGCCATCTGTAAACATGCAGCTTGTATTACAGCTAACTAAAGGAAAACAGCAAACAAAAAAGTTAATATCTTAAACAGAGGAAGTGACTGTAATTGGCTTTCACCCACCTGTTACAGTTACACAGATGGTCGGCCGTCACAATTCATCCCAGGCTTGTTCAATAAAATAGTTGAACATGAACACTGGCCACACTACCGGCTTTTATTTACAGCCAGAGTGACCTGCATGTTGAGCATAAATTCCAGCTTTATCCCAGACACCGCTGTGTATTAATATTAAACATTAATATACGCTGTGTTCAGTATAAATATATTTTCTTTGCTTTGATTGCTCTCAGTAAATCACACCTGTATTCAGTGAGGTTTTATGTACAAAACAAAGGACTTGGCTGCAGGCTTCAGCCTTGAGTGGCCATTTTCAGGCATGAGAAGAACCTATATATTTTAGATTCACCTGGGGCTGTCACTGAGGTGTGGGCTGCAGACTTGTCAGACAAAGACAGAGAGGAAAATGGAACTCCCTCAGTTGTGTGACTGCCAAATTCATTCCTGCACAAAGAACTAGTAAGTGTGATAGATTTTCCCCAAGCAACTGGGATATTTCAAGACTCTGTGTTTCCTGAAATATAACTCCCTCCCCAGAGCAGGGAAATCTAGTGGAGAGCAGAAAAAGCATGATATGATGTTTTACTGTGCAAAGACATGTACACACACACACACACACACTTGCATAAGACTATACAACACATAAACACACACAGATGTCAAGTGGGAGCTGTCTCTTTGCTCCTTGTCCTGTTTTTTAAACAGTAGTCTGTCAGTTCAATGATGAACAGAAGCCCTCAGGTGGAGGAGGTTACCCATCCCCTTTTCTGTCCATCTCAAAACAGATCCTGCTATTGATTAATTCACAAACAGTCTAAAAAGCACTCAGTGTCTAAAAACAGACATTCCTGTATTGATTACTTGTGTGGTATTCCCCTCAGGCTGCTTCAGTTCTGGGGCACCCCTCAGAGGAAAACACCGTTTTCAAATCAAATTTGCTTTGTTTAACTGTTACTACGATAAAGTGGAAGTCAATATCAAGACCTTTTGTGAAACTGTGCACACTGTATATAAGTGGCATATATCACAAACCTTGTTTATGGTTAAATAAAGCATCATCTGCTGCTGAGCTGAAGCTTTAAGAATTCAGAGCGCTCTCCCGGCACTGAACAGTCACTGTCTGTTATTTATTCATTTAGTTTTAGGGAGCGTATCTCAGCCCGTCTGTGTGATGACAGCAGCCACTCCCACTTCACATTTGACGGGGAGAAACTGACATGGACCGATGACACTCACGAGCTGCTGATGAGCCAGTGACACTAATGGACAACCACTCCGCTCTCCCCTGACATTATCCAGTTACTGTCTCTCACTCACACACACACACACACATAAAAGTCTGCAGTATAGTATATGTCAGCATATACATGCATCCATACTCCACTGCTCCCTGGTGTGCATCATGGTGAGGGGACATCTGTCTCATCCTGTAGCTCTAGAGCTTAAAGTTTTACACAGGATATAAACAACTTAACATGGTCTAAGTCCGGTCACTGTCCTCACACAGATGGACGTGCCTGGAATACTTTTACACCAACAGCTTTCAGGGGGTGTCCAGGTCACATTCTTAAACCACTGTAACTAGTTCCATGTTCCATGCAAGTGAGCTGGGGGGCTTTTTGAAGCCCATTTTGGAAATCCAAATTCCTTATCCAGTCACTATGGTGGAGCCAGACCCCCCTCAGAGGAATTCCGCAGAATTGAATTTCACTTTTCAGTTTTCTCTTCACCTCAACAGTCCAGTGAAGTCGACCTCATCCTACACTCACTTCTGAACAGACCCAACATTACTCCTCACTTGGGGCAGGATGTACATTATGAACTTCTATTTTTACGTGGTGGAGGGTACTCAGGCCCCAGTGAAAGGCCAAATGAATAACAAATCAATTATTTGGCCATGATTGCCTAGGACTGGAGTGTCCAGGAGGAGGTGGATCCCTCAGCAGCCCACCCTGATAAGTTTTGACCAAAGACAAAAACAGTAACACCACAGCATTGGGTCAAAGTTGAAAGGGTCTGTAAAAACTGCTATTGAGTCTAACACATCTGGTTCTAGAGTATGAAATATTCTCAAAGTATTAACCTAGAGACTTCAACCCAAATAGTAAATCTGGATTTACACACACACTCAGAACAAGGCTTTATGGTGAAAGTAGGCCTTATAATGAGTCAAGTGCAACACACTTCCAAGCTTTTACCCACCAAATCTCTGAATGTAACTTTGTGTTTCTGTAGTGCGGGGAGCTGCATAAGGCAGGTGGCCCCCTCCTCAGTGTGTCAATCTGCCTGCGAGTGTTGCGGCTGTGAGGAAGGAGGCCTGACTGTGAGAGGATCTGGGTTGTGTAGGAGGTGCCGGGTTGACTGCAGTGCTGCGGGGGAGAAAGCGCGGTCACCATTCCAACCTCGCAAAGATCGCATCTACTTCCTACTGTGAACTTCTGCTAGCTGCTGTTTCGCAACAATGTGTTGTGTTGCAAAAATATTTTTTTCCATTCTCTCACACACTCATACTGATACGTAAAGAAGGGGACTGATTTTATTTCTGCTGCAAAAACACGACTGGTACACACTGGCTCCGAGCAACCTCCTCCAGGAGAAACATTCCTTGCGAATCAATTAACCCATCACCCGTTCACTTGGATTTCTGGTGCCGGACTTTTAAATGGACTTTATGATCCAATTAAATTACATTTTCACTGATGTGTCAGCTGAAGCTCACGTACATTGACGAGGCATTGATTTCATTCATAGAGTTTTTTTAAAAGCCATTGTGAGGCTCTCATTGCAGATGCAGCTCATTAAAAGCGAGGCCTTTGAAACTATGTCAGTGTGTCAGTGTGACAGCGGCAGCAACAACAAAGCCATGGCACTGTTCGCCAGAAGTGGACTTAAACACTTAGCTGAATTATAATCTGAGCTTTATTTAAAGGAAAGACTAACACACAGCTATAGGGCTTAGAGTCTTAATAATGCACAGTGGCTTCTGATAAATGTTTCCTTGTGTTTTGAGTCTGCTTTGGATCTCAGCCCTCAGGAATTAATGTCAGATAGTGACTGTAACTGCAGCGGCCACATTCATGCAGCCTCTTATCACTTCCCTCCCCAGGGCCTGGCCATGTGAGCTACGGAGCAGGGAGGTGTGAGCGTGTGTCGCCCTCCCCATCAAACGGCTGTCAGGCCAGGCCTATTATGGGAGCTGCAGGGGGTGGCCGCTGACCTGTAGAGTGACACCCAGTGTGGCGGCCTCACCCGGGGGCCTTTGTGTCACCCTGACACCCACCCTCCCTCCTCTGCCCCACCCAAAAGACACACACACACACTGATCTCCTGACCTATGCCAGCATCATTCGTCCCCTCACACAGGCATGCATTACATTTATGCGCACACACACAGAAACACACCTGTCACAGACCATCCACACCTTCTGAGTCACACCTTCCCAGGCAGAGGTTAAAGTATAAAAGGGAGAGCGACATAAGAGAAGGAGAGCGGGAGAGTAACAGTCAGACAAAGAGTGAAAGGGGGGCGTCAGTGAAAGCATCTTCCACCAGACCCACAGGCTTTGTCACCTGATTTATCAGCTATGGATCACGCAGGCAGCCCCTGCCCTGACACCATCCTATTTCTCCAAATGTCATTGGCGATGTTGGAGCTGATATCTCAAGGCTGAGGGGGGAACTGGACGGTGAACACATTGTGAGGTACTGATAAGAAGCTTGTGTATTCTGTCAGGTCTGCTCTCATTTCAGCAGCAGTGAGAAGAGAGAGCTTGTTTTTGTCACCATCCTGCAGCGGCGTGTGAAAACACACACAGTAACGCACATCCCTACATCTCTGATTCATGAATAAATGAAGACAATGTATATTGTCACTGCCACTCAGAAGTGAGAAATAGGATTTCTCTTTGTTTATCTTTCCAGGTTGTTTGGTGAAGCCGGCTTGGACTTGGACTTTATTCAATAATGCAGTATTTGATTTTCAGTCACATCACAGTGTGATAATAAGAACACAGTATAGTCCCATTCTACACAATGGTGTCATAATGAACTAGTAATTAAAATCTAAATGGGTTATTGAGGCTTTTGTTTCACGCATAATAACTAACAGTGTGACATTGTGCTGAATGTCAGTGTGATGTTGTACATGATTTTGCTTTCATTTACAATATTGTCATATATTCATACAGGAGAAACTAATATTGTGATACTGATATCACATGAGTACCATAGTTCAACATCTTGGCAAATTTGCCTATTGCCATAATCCCTATAGTCATAGGGGTAGGTTCATTACCTTTAATTATCAGTGCATATTGTTTTGGGCATTGCTTAAAGTAGCTATAGTTGCATTTACTACATTTTGTAGCTGTAACATTGGTGTTTCCTGAATCCAGTAGATTTTCAGTGGAAAAGATCTCTTATTGTGTTGAAGCATCAAGACAAGATACATTTTCCCAAGTGTCTCTGAAGCTCATGTTCATCTCTGCTGCTTTCTGCTGTGGTCTGAAATAATGCTAAGAATCAGCAGGTGATGGCGAGTAATTGTAGATGAACATCCACAGACTTGTAACTGAAACTCTGTGATTTATCCTGTGGCCAAAGAGTTTTGTGGCAGTGAGATGAACGATAACACGTTGCTACCTAATAAACAATTGGACTGAGCATTTTGTGAACCTGCGTGACTGACGGTTATTGATCACTGAGACAGCACTGACTTAGCATGAGGGCCATCTTAGATTAGTACATTTCTCTGGGGGTTGCTTCAGTGTGGTGAAGCTTCATTTAATGAAGGGTAACTGGTATCTTTGCTCAGTACTCTTTTCATGTATCTCACTCAACGCTGCTTCTTAATTGGTTGTCGAATGCCAAGGGGGAGGGTCTCATCTAATATGAGCCTGTTAGAAAATAATTCAAGGAAATCAGCAAGCTGCAGAAAAATAAGACAGAGTTTTGGGACACTGGCAAAAGAAAAATAATCCCACAACTGTCAAAATACTGTTTTTAATGCATGATTTGTTATAATTTCTAATTTAACTCCCCCCATCAGTGCCCTGACCCTCCCTAAAATCACTTAGATGAGCAACAAACACAGAAATCCCCAATCTGACATAACCAGAAGAGTTCTAGCACCACACAGGATCACTTTAGCCAGTAAAAGCTTCCTGGGAAAAATACGTTTTCAAGGTCTTTGAATTACAGAGGTCCATTATTTTTCCATAATTGTTATGGCTGCTGCGTATACACTATGTTTCTCACCAAAATCCCCGCCCTCTCTCCTTCCTTCCATCCTTCCTTCCTAGCCTTCTATCCCCACTAACTGGGAGGAGAGGGGAAGATGCGTTCTCATGAATGCCAATAAATTAATGAGGGCCCTTCTGTCTGCTTAAACACAGATAATCAGCTAAGAGGCGCCCTGGATGCAGATGCACAGCCCCATGTGTGTATCCCATAGTTCTTTGTTTTTATCAGTGTTTGTAATGAAAAGCACAAGCTGTTGGGACTGTTTGCACTCCACACATGACACACACACACACACACACACACACACATGCAGAAATCAGGCACAGAGACAAAGCAATTTAGACAACGACACAAATAATTCTGTGCACACAGGCATATTTCCATAAACAGTCACGCAAGCTCGCACCAGAGTTGCATGTGTGTAAATGGGGTCAAAACTGCTTTTAAATGCATAATGCCACGTTTTAAGTTACACTGAGGGCAACAACTCACGGTTAATGATAATAGAGCAGAAAAATATGCCTCCTTTGTCCTTAGTTTACTTGCAGATATATGGTAACAAACAAAAAGAGAAAGGACATTTCATATCCCCTAAACGACAGTAACATGTTGTTTCCTAGCTCTTCAAACATACACACACACACACAGACACACACACACACAAACAACCAAGTCGTCCTACACGTTCAATTCATTAAATAGACACGCAGGTTCACTGGGGATTGGCAGTGAGATACTCAGGCATGTAGTTCATTTTCTCCGTCGTTCCTCTGGTCTGATTGAAGTTGGCGGCCTTTGATCTCGATGAGCACGCCAAAGTAAAACATGCACTGAGACAAGGCTCAGCATTACTCATGGATGACACCACGCTGATGTCATCCTCATACACCAGAGTGAGACTTAACCCACAGTGAGATAACTTTTATCCCAATGAATTAATGAGGTGGTGGAAGTGAGAGGGAGGAAGGTGAACGAGTAAAATGACCAGGACTTTGTTTGCTTATATAATTGGCTTCTTGTTGTTTCTGTGCACATACATTAGATGTTCACCTCATGTCACAGCTCTCACCTCAGAACAGCAAACAGCCAAACAAGTATACTTCCCCATCTGACGCCCAGCAGTGAGCTGTGGAGAAATTTGTTCTGTAATGAACAAGCTTTGGTTCCTTAGGGAAAACGGTATGTCATGGTTTGTTTGTGCGGCTCTTCCTTGGCGATAGCAGAGATGAAAGAAATCAGTACAGACGGAAGCACATACAGGAGATAAAAGTGATTTTGAAGAGCTCTGCTCACGTTGGGTTGGGAAGGTGTAAGGAAACGAGGAGGGTGGGGGCTGTTCAATTGATATGTGGCTGAAAAGGTCAGCCGGGTTCTTACTGAGATAAGAAACAGATGAAAAGGAAAAGGTCAATTCATCAGCTCCCTCTTAAATCCCCTCTTCTCCTCCATGGTACGATTTAGTGAACTGACTGATAAAACCCATTGACTTCATGTCTTGTGGCAAATGTGGCATCATTTGTATCTGTGGAGAACAGTGCATGTCTCTGGGCCAAAACGTATGATCCCGTCTTTACTTCCTTCTTCATTTTTCCTTATCTAAAACAACAGTGTGTTTAAAAACAAACTACTGCAATCCATTATAGAGAAGCTGTCGAGTGACTGAATGTGGGCCAAAATTTTACTATGAAATCTCCAATTATACAGTCAGAGTGCGGTGGTTATGCAACACACTCCAACCTGCACCTCCAACCTGAGGAGTATAGGAAGAGAGATTTAGATGAGGAGATGAGAGCTATAGAGTAAAGAGGAATATACAGCTCCTTGTAAACAGTCAAAATTGAAAAAGATCATCACAGCAAACTCAGATCTCAATTTCAGCCACTGGAAATCCAGAGACAGACAGCAGCCAAGCTCACAGACGTCCATTTGTACTGTAATCAAACATGGTTGGCTGACAGATCAGGCGTCTGCTTAGAAGCACAGAAAGAGCATTGGAAATGATGATGGGAATGGGGCTGACTCAGAAATATGGTTCTTTCGATTACAATAGCACAGAGAGAATTTGTGAGTGTATGTATTTATCCATCCGTCTGTCCACGTACTCAATGAGAGCTCCGGCAGTCTGGACCTTTGTAGTGGTTGAAGAAAGCGGTAGAGTACAGAAAACAAGGATTATATTTCATACTAATCTTTCCTGGGTGGACACGAGATCAATCAAGCTGCATGTTTTTTCTCTCCCTCTCCTCCCCCTCTTTCTTCACTGCTATCAATTTAAATGGTTGAGGGACATCCTTCAAAAACACATAATGGGACAAGAAGATGGATGAGAACATTTGTAGCTAGCTGTCTGGACGTAGTGCTGAAGATTGGGGG